>OZ010797.1:467931423-467981423 GCA_963932465.1 Maratus speciosus
TAATCTATACGAAACATGTTGCAGTGTATCTCAACGATCCTTTTTTATTTAATTTAGTTTAAATTATCAAAACATCTTTAAAATGTATTACTATCGATTTCGCTCCTTAGACCATAATGTAACAGAATTCTTTTATGTGTCCCTGTAAATGAACTGTATGCATATAACATATAATGTGGACAACATATAATGCATATAACATATGCATATAACACTCCTATAACATATAAAAATTATATGGCAATCCGAGAAAATTTACGAGAGTTAGACAGAGCTGGAACAGACAGACGGAATTCATAAACACTGTTCAGTTATGTTGGAAAGTGTTAAAAAGAACATTATTTCGCATGTAATCCAGTGAAATCTTGCATCAAAACGTTAATTGTTTGAGATAAATATTTCATATGTTTGTTCATTCTTTGCGATTTAGTTCGCTATATTTCATTTTTCTTCCGTTCTTTATACATTTCTTTGCTTCTGGACAGGTTTTTTTCTTCGCTTTGCTTTCTTCTTTTTAAACTTCTACCTTCTTGCTTAAAATAATTTAAAATAAAAACATTTAAATGTATAAAAATGTAGTTATCTACATATGAGATTGTAATGCCTCTATTTATAATTAACCGTTTATATACCAATTTCAGACATTATTTCATATTTTTAAATACAGTTTTAATCATTAGGTAATATATACAGTAGTGATGGGCGATTCTCGAGATTCTACCAATCGAGAAAAATCGTCATCGTAAAAACATACAATCGATACAGTCATCGATTACTTCCCGGAATCTACAATCGAGACAATCGAGATGTTTTTACAATCGATTATTGATTATTATTTTACAGGCTTATAGAGTAATTTTTAAGTTTTTAGTAAATACGTGGCAACTAAAGATAGATGGAGTAAAACAACATACCAAGAAATCGATGTAAATTTAACACTGAGATGCTCTGAAAAAAGATCTTCCTTTGAAGCTAAATGAAAGGTTGTGAAAAAACAGAAGCAGTAATGTAGTTTGCTGCTATCGTTTTCATTAACTCTTTCATTCAACTTCAATTGATGGAGGGGCACCTGATATGAAGCCTTTAGAAAGCTGTATTCTAACATTTGTTAATAATCTTAATACAACTTGTTATGTAATACATCTTATCAGTTTTTAAGCCTTCTGAAAGAAATGTTAATCCCTAAACCTACCCCCTTTTCTGTACTAATGGTTTATGACAATTAACAAATTGTTAGAAATGCGTTTAAGAAATTAACTTTAATGTTACAACATCTCCGCTATAATATTTATCTTTCGAATATTATGTGCCATTCTATATTTTAATACAGGCCAATAAACTCTAAATGATTAATATCTTTAAGATATGTTCCGTATAAATTTCTTTAATAAAGTGTGCATACTAATGTTTCGATAAAACACCGTAAAACATTTTAAGTTTGTAATGTTTGAGCATATTAATATTAAGTACCATGGATTTTCATATCAAATTTTATTTTATGTATGGCAATGTGTATTATGTATGCAAGTCTAGTAAATTGAGAGTACTACAGATGAACCAGATGCCAGCAAAATGAGTTGAACACGTTAATCCCAACCCCTCAGAATTTTTCAAAACACTCTTTTCAAACAAGTTTTTCAAATATAAGATCAATATGTTTTCAAGAAATATGTTCAAAGTTTTAATGGTAAGAACAACGCTATTTTGGAACGCTAAATAACTTAAGAAAATACTTTCAGTTCATTTACCTACTTTTAAAAATATTATTTAAATTATTCAAGGATTGTAATATCTTTTTGCTAATTTTGTTTTGTTATAAGTTCCCTTTTATTTTTAATGAAAGTGCGATTTCTAAATCGCGTAATTATGGCGCATTCGATAGAATTGAATAGCTTTTTCACATTTTCGATAAAGGCAAAAATTTGATACAAGTTAAAGTTCCCTAAATATCTAATGTTGTAAGATTTCCCGTTGATCGAAAAAAAAAGAGCTTTATCGAAAAAGGGGAAGAAAAACCAGACAAATATACTTGCTAAAAAGGGAACCTGTGTAAACCGGAAACTGCTTACCACTCCCTATCGATGCCAAAATGATTCTTTAAATTTGCATTCCAATTAAAAATAGTTACTTTCTGACACATTAACGAACTTATTTTTATTCTCAAGCGTATTAGCTAGGATCGAATTTTTTCCTTTTACGCTAAAGGCAAATGTTTCAAATTTTCGTAAATGCGAGCCTAATATTGGGGAATTTCACCATTAATCGAAAACAAAAGAACTTTACCGAAAAACAGAAGGATAACCGGGCTCATATACCAGCTAAGTGGGAACCTACCTAAGACGGAAACCGGTTTCCATTCCCTAATGATTCCAAAATATTTTTTTCTGTTTGTACTTGTACTTAAATCCAAAGTAGTTACTTTTTGATTCATTTAAAAACTCAATTTTATTCTCAGGTGCATTGTATCCAAAAATGGAAGGATAACCGCATAAAGATACCAGCTAAGAGGGAAACTGTCTAAAACGGAATTGGTCTTTGGTCCCTAGCGATTGAAACATAACTCTTCGTTGTCTGTACCCAAATCTAAAGTAGCGCCTTTCTAACACATTTTTATTCTCAGGTGCATTAGCTAGAATCGATTTGCATTTTCACATTTTCGATAAAAGTAAAAGGTTTGATTGAGGAAAAGTTCCTAAATGTTGAATGCGTGTCTAATTCTGTAGAATTTTCTGGTTGGTCAAAAGAAAAAGAGCTTTATCAAAAAATGGGAGGATAACTAGACAAACCAGCTAAGACGAATCTGTCTAAAACGGAATTTATTTCCAGGTTCTAAATGGGCCTCTAACATGACTGTTGCCCATCTGTACCTAAATCCAAAGTAGTATCTTTGTGAGACATTCACGAACTCATTAGAATCGAACAGCATTTTCCTTTTTTCGGTAAAGGCAAACGATTTAATACAGATCAAAGTTACCCTAAATGTCTAATGCTGTAGAATTTCAAAGTTGATCGAAAACAAAAGAGCTTTATCGGAAAGGGAACCAGACAAATATATTTGCTAAGAGTGAACCTGTCTAACAAGGAATTGGTTCTAATCTCTAGCAATAGCTAATGAAGTTTGATTAAATTCCGTGCATTAGTTTTTGAAATATAGCAGCGTTACCTGTTGAGCTATTTGCACAAGAAACAAATCAACACCATTTTACATCTAGGTCTAACTGAATATGAAGTATTATTAAATTTTGCGTATTACTTCTTGAGATAGAGCGTTATCAAAATTTTTGTCACATAAAAGACAGATATTTTCTAAAAACTGACCAATTTATCATGAATCCAATACTTCCTTCTTGTAAAGATAGATGAACGTAAAAATGGAAAAATGCCCCACACAAACTGAATTGAACCCTTTTCAACTTAAATATATGTAACAAAATCACACGCCTCCTAATCTGTATCCTTCTTTGAGAAACTATGACTTAAACCAAAAACGCACCAAGTGTCAATCTGACTGTGAAAGCTAAATAAATACCCAAAGAACTTCTAACTCATAAGAAAGGGCTCCATTACTGTTTTTCTAAGCTGGGATGTACATCACATTCATTTCGGTGACTTCCCTCCTTTACGCTAGCCAAACCAGCCTACGTAATCATGACGTAGATGGAATATGCTCATTCATTTCTCTCTCGCTCTCTCTCTCTCTCGCACCTCAACTAAAGTCTGCTCGATGCAAACATTTCGTTTATCTCGAGAGATACCTCTCCTCCATGAAAACCTCTCGCTTACCTCGAGATATGTCTTCTCGGTTCTAACTAAGCCCGAGAATGGGAAATCACTTTTCTTCCATTCTCGACATGTTACTCTCGATGATTGTCAAGAAAACTGATTTCTCGTTCTCGGTCAAGAAGGGCCGAGAAGAGATATCGAGGGGAGAGCTGGAAAGAGAGATAGGTATGACAATGAGCAGTGAAATGATGGAGCCTTCCGATAAATATTATGTATTAAATAAAAAAAATTCAAAGACAGAGATTGGTGAGTTTCGGGGGGGGGCGCAAGAGTGGACAGACGAAGGGGGGGGGGGGATTTTCAAATTTTTACCGAATACGTCATGTGTTACATCATCGGAATTTGACAACCCTTTCATATTATGAACCTTTCTCCCATTCACAGTTGAATTTCAGGATGCGGGGGGTGAGGGTGTGCGCGGACAAATCTTTAAAACTGTAGCGATATCTAGAATAATTATCATTTAAATGGGTTTTTTGTCGGAGCCTTCAGAAAAATAATACTTATTAAATATAAAAATATTAAGAGTTGGGGGAATTCCGGGAGTATTCAAGGGGCGTGAGAGTGGACCCACAGGGGTGCAATTTTCAAACTTTTATGAAACCTCTCATGTGATATATCTTCGGAAATCTTTCTGACTACTCTTTCATATTATGAATCTTTCTTCCCCGAAAATTGAATTTTGGGGGTGGGGAGGGGCGAACAAATTTTTAAAACCGTAGCGATTTCTATGATAAATAGCATTTTAGATGTGAAATTTTTTTTATGGGGTCTTCCGGTATTTATTATTTATTAAACATAAAAATTTTGAAAGTGGGGGCTGCATCAATTCCGGGTCGAAAGAGTGGACCCACTGGGGAGAGGGGTCGGGGAAGCAATTTTCAGACATTTTTTGAACCCGTCATGTGACATATCATAGGAAAGCTCTTGGATAACTCTTTCATATTATGAGACTTTCATCTCCCCCTCCCCAATTTTGCTCTCACTGTGAGGGGGGGGGGGTCGTTTTCAAACTTTTTTGCATTCTCATCATTTTAGATCGGATTTTTTTACGGAGCCACCCGGTATTATTTATAATGCATGAAATTTCAAAAAGTTGATTTGTATTCCGGGGAGTGCGGTAGTTGGCCCCTTGGGGTGGGGGGGGGGGGGAGCACTTTCCTAACTTTTGTCGACACTCTTCATGTGATAAATCATTAGAAAATCCACTTGTTTATATTATGCACCTACCTGCCCTTTTCCCCACTTTGCCACAGGGGCATTTTTAGCGTTTCGTTCATCTGACGAAACCCTATTCGTCTCGCTCCTCTGTCGGTCTGTCTGTCTGCCCGTCCGTCCGTCCGTCCGTCCGTCCGTCTGTCTGTCTGTCACAAAGCCCGTTCTCAGAAACTATACATGTTGGAGACTTGAAATTTTGCATACTTATAGATGAATACCACACATCATACGACAAATCGTAAAATTTTGAAAAAGTCGTACATTTGACCCTTTGGGCTCCCACATGTATATTTTAAACAGTTCTTTCTATGTAAGCCTCTAATTAGATTGGAGGCGTGAAATTTTGCATATAGCTGAATACCTCACATCAAACGACAAATCATAAAATTTTGAAAAAGTCGTACATTTAACCTTTTGGGCTCCCACATGTGTATTTAAAAAAAAAATCTTTCTAAGTGAGCCCCTATTTAGATTGGAGGCGTGAAATTTTGCATACTTATAGCTCAACTTCCCAGATTACGCATCAAATAATAAATTTTGAAAAAGTTTTATGTTTAACCCTTTCAACTCCAGCTCGTGTATTTTAAGCAATTCTTTCTAACTGAGCCCCCAATTAAATTGGAGATTTTAAATTTTGCATACTTATAGCAGAACACCTGAGGCCAAGCGACAAATCATAAAATCTTGAAAAAGTCTTACGTTTAACCCTTTGAGCTACCATACATGTATTTGAAGCAATTCTTTCTAAGAGAGTCCCTAATTAAGTTGGAGACATGAAATTTTACATACGTATAGTTGAATACCTCAGACCACACGACAAATCATAAAATCTTTAAAAAGTTTTATATAATAATTAACCCCTCCGGGCTCTAACTTGTGTATTTTAAGTAATTTTTCTAACCTCCGACCTTTTAACCCGGGGAGAAATTTTCCAACTTTTGCCGACACTTGAACCTTCTTTCATATTATGCACCATACCCTTACATATTTTAGTTCCATTTTTTACTGCCAGGTGCGCCTACTGATCTCGGGTGCTATGGGCCCATTCCCCTCAACTAATATATCTACGGATAGTATGTAAAACGGGTTTTCGTTCGGATAGATGTTTGTTTAGAATCGAGTGTGCCCCCTGGTTGCGAAATGTGGAACTAACAGATTTTTCAAAAAGAAAAAGTGTTTTGAAAGGAATATTAAACGAAACCCTTTGTGCGATCTGTGATCACACTTACCCACTTGTTCTAAATTTTGCTGACACTCCTCATGTTACATATTGGAAAGGCCTGTGACCACTTATTCATGTTATGTACCCCCCCCCCCACACTTTGCCCCCCACGGGGAACTTTTCTAAATTTAGCCAAGACCCCTTATGTGACATATCGTTGGAAAGGTCTGTGACTACTTATTGATATTATGCACCTCCGGTGTCCACCCTCCCCATTTTGCCCCCACGGGTGTACTTTTCTATATTTAGCGAAGACCCCTCATGTGACATATCGTTGAAAAGGTCTGAGACTACTTATTGATGTTATGCACCTCCGGTAACCGCCCTACCCCCACACTTTGCCTCCATGGGGATATTTTTCTAAATTTAGCCCAGACCCCTCATGTGACATATTGTTGGAAAGGTCTGTGACCACTTACTCATTTTATGCACTTCCCGCGGTCCTCTCCACCCAACTTTGTCCCACGGGGGCCATTTTTATAAATTTAGCCGTGAACTTTCATGTGACTTTTCTAAATTTACCAGAGACCCCCTTGTGATATATTGTCGGAAAGGTCTGCGACCACTTACCCACGTTATGCACCTCCCGCGCCCCTCCCCCCACTTTGCCCCCACTGGGAGGGCATTTTTATAAATTCAGATCGAGATCCCTCATGTGCCATGTGACATATAGTTGGAAAGGCCTAATGCCCCATGATGACTTATTCCTATTATGCTGCTGCTGTGCTCCTCCCCTCACCTTGACCCCCCCCCCAGGGATGCGGTTCGAGATTATTTTTTTTACAACATTTTATAGTCCGTGCACACCACGCCTGCTATACAGTGCCTTATATAGCGGGAAGCCAGTTCGAGATGTCATATTACAAGATTACGTATAAATTAGAGGCCCCGACTAAAGGAAGGGCCCGCTAGCGGGCGAAACCACTTAGTCCTTATTAACGCCGACTCATTCCAGTTTACCTGCAGACGATTCTTGATAAATTTATGAAGTATAAAAGCAGTTGGCAAACTGGAGTTATCGAGAAAATATTTGCACAATCGAAAACTATCGAGATGTCCATACAATCGAGAAAATCGAGAAAAACATCTCGTTATCGCCCATCACTAATATACAGATCTGTTTCTATAAAATATACTTTATGCAATATTTAAAAATATATTAGACGCCACATTTAAAAAATCCCATTAAAAAGTTCATCACAATAATGTGTTCGCTCATACCAGAACATCCTCAGATAGTTGACTGAAAAATTTTCGTTTCTCCTATTTATCTCGATTCGTGATCAGCCGATTCCCTCCCCTTTCCCTTTCATCCCTCTTATTTCCTCTTTAAGTATCTTAAGATTGGAAAAAAAATCGAAATGCGTAATCAAGAAATGGATGAGTTAGAACCAAGTGTTAAAGATAAAATTGTTACAAAAATTGAAACAATCCGAAAAAACGAAAATTCTAAACATGAAAAAAAGCATAGTAAAAAACTAAACTTCTGGAGAATGAAAATTTCGAACCAAGACTCTAAAAAAGACCACAGAAATACCGTATGTAAACCTCTCATCATACAAACCTTGCAAAGAAGAAAATGAATTCCTAAAGAAAGGACCTAAATACACTCTCAATAAGAAATTAAACTTAAAAAAAGTAATTCCTAAGATTGAAAGTATTCTTAAACTAATCTCCCAAGAAGAAGGAACCAGAATTTGAAACTTACAAGACGAAATTAGTAAACAAGAAAAATTGAGAAAAAGGCACAACAAAGATTAAAAAATACTAAAGAATTTAAAAAATAATCAAGACCTAATCTTCTTCCATACTGATCAACAGGTAAAATTAGCCATAATGAACAAAACTGACTATGTAAACATGATGGAAAAAACAATAGAAGAAATGGATACTGAAGTTATAAGAAAAAAACCCCCTAAATAAAATGATCAAGGCTTCAGATAATCTAATAAAATCAAAGAATTGGCCGAGTGAAGATAAACTAACGAAGCATAACTTCACACCGAACTTTCCACTGATATTTCGAAAATTTAAAGACCACAAAACTCCATATAGACTCGGACCCATTGTAAACAAAATAATAAACCCAACGTACGATTTAGATAGGTATATGAAGAAACAGTATATGAAAATGATTACCCACTCAGGTGTCTCCATTAACTCAACAAAAAATTTCATACAGAAACTAAATGAATATAAACCTCAACATGACGATCATGCGATAAACTTAGATGTAAAAATCTTATACCCATCAATTAATTTAAAAGAAATCACAAATATAATCAATAACACCTTTAAAGTCCAATACACAGAACCAGGTATAAATACAACTCTACAAAGTGCAATAAAACTTATGCTTAATGAAAGCTTATTATATTTAATAACGAAATATATAAACAAAACAAGGGTGTCCATGGCATCGCCAATCTCCAATGTAGTAGCCGAATGGAAACTCAGAAATCTTGAAGTAATTATTATAAATGAACATAAAGCAGAAATCCGCCTATGGCTTAGATATGTAGACGATATATTCATTATAACAGCTGAGCACATTAACCTAGAAAACCTTCTCAATAAAGTTAACTCATATAACAAAAATATCCAATTTACTACGGAAGAAATAAATCATTCAATCGAATATTTAGACGTAAAAGTAACTAATAAATTTAATAAAATAAACACTACTGTATATAGAAAACCAACAGCAAACCTAAATACAAGGTGCGTCTAAAACGTTCGGTGAATGGAAGCATAAAACAAATAAAGCAAAACAGGGAAACAAAATACCTTTAATAACCCTCAAAGTAACATCCGTTGGCCACAATACACTTATGACATCGTTGATAAAACTGCTGGAATGAGTCAGCGAAGGCCTGTTTTGGGATCGACCGAAGCACAGGTGTCACATATCGTTGAATACACCGGATTCCCAATTCCTCCGATATCTATCGTAAAGACAGTCGGCCATTGTTTACCAGAATATGTCGCACCCGCTCTATGTTGTCCGTCGTCACACTTGAGGGTCGACCTGAACGTGGGTCGTCATCCACGATTTCCTTTCCCTCCAAAAAAAACGTTTAAACCAGTCGTAAAAGCATATTTTGCTCACTCCGTCTGTTCCTTACACCTGGACCAACATTGCCTGCGTTTCTGTGGCGGTTTTTCCCATCTTATAGCAAAACTGGATGTTTATCCGTTTCTCCACTTTAATATGACGCAAGTTTTCAAACATATACCGTTCGACTTCCCATAGCAGACTATTCTGCCGTGGTTTATTGCACTTCTTGCTACGTGCCGTCTCTCCATTGGTCTCTAAGTGCGCATGCACAGGGAGGCATTTTTAACTCGTGTTGTTTATGAGATATCTATCCATTCACCGAACTTTTTAGACGTACCTTGTATACTCTCATACAAAGACAACACTCCGTTACCGTACAAATTAGCAGCCCTAAACTCCTACATCAACAGATCTCTATATGTCTGTTCAACAGCAGAATTTTTAAAAGAAGAATTGAAAAACATTGAAATAATTGGTTTAAATGCAGGACACCCCAAAAAAACTTTAAATAAACTTATTCAAAAAGCAACTGAAAGAATAGACCGGATCCAACCAGCACAAGAAAATTTCAGATATAACCATCCCCCCCCCCCCCCTATTCCATATATGAATGGGATAGCATTGAAAATTAAAAGAGAGAGAGTTTAAAAAACTAGGTACACAAGTTCCAATGATCCCTCATCTATCCTTATATAAAGCAATAAAAAATGAAACAGAAAATTATGAAAAAACTCAAACTGCAGGTATTTATTAAAATCAGTTGCATAAAAAAAAGAAAAAAATTACATAAGAATGACAAAAAGAAAAATTGATGAAAGGAAGAAAGAGCATATCCCAGAGACTTAAGATGGAATAAAGAAACTACAGCTCTATCAAAAATGAACCTTATAACCCCCTACCAATTGAAACTTTACAGATAGAGAAAATTGTGAACTACGAAAATTTGCATAATGCCCTACTACATGAAGCCATAGTAGTAGGAGAGCTGTTGATCATTTTTGAGTAGGTATTTGAGGCACCCTGAAAATTTGTGCAGCACTTCTTTTGTAATGCCTGAATACAAAATCGAATCTCTGGCTGAAGGATCGTGGCCCAAAACCTGTGCCAGACACGTGTCAAGTGCCATTTTTTGACACTACCCAAAAAAGTATTTGAGGCACGCTGAGATTGAAACAGAATAATATTTATACTTAGAAAAAAATATTTTGAAAATGACAGACACTTTAGTCGGCCCAAAAACTGTGCCAGACACGTGTCAAGTGCCATTTTTTGACTACCCAAAAAAGGTATTTGAGGCACGCTGAGATTGAGGCACAATAATATGCTTAGAAAAAAATATTTTGAAAATGACAGACACTTTAGTCGGCACAAAAACTGTGCCAGACACGTGTCAAGTGCCATTTTTTGTCTGGCACAGGTTTTGGGCCACGATCCTTCAGCCAGACATTCGATTTTGTATTCAGGCATTACAAAAGAAGTGTTGCACAAATTTTCAGGGTGCCTCAAATACCTTCCCTAAAATGTTTAACAGCTCTTGGACTATATAGACCCAAACTTCTAAAGAAAAACTCTGTAACGCTAACGATATGACACACGCGCTTATTGACTCTCGATGGATGAAGAAGAGGAAAAAGGGAGCGTTGAAACTGGAAGGAGAGGGATTCGGCTAATCTCGAATCTTTAGTATTTTTTTTTTCGTTGTTGTCCCTTTTTCCAAATTTTTCTTGTTTACTAATTTCGTCTTGTGTTAAGTTTCAATTTCCTGTTGCGTCTTCTTGAGGGATTAGTTTAAGAATTCTTTCAATCTTACGAATTACTTTTTTTTAGTTTAATTTCTTATTGAGAGTGTATTTAGGTCCTTTCTTTAAGAATTCATCTTCTTCTTTGCTAGGTTTGTATGATGAGAGGTTTATATACGGTATTTCTGTGGGGTTTTTTTAGAATCTCTTCTTGTATTGAAATTTTCATTCTCCAGAAGTTTAGTTTTTTACTATGCTTCTTTTCATGTTTAGATTTTTCGTATTCCCGAATTGTTTCAATTTTCGTAAAAATTTTATCTTTAACGCTTGGTTCTAACTCATCCATTTCTTGTTTACATATTTCGATTTGTTTTCCAATCTTAAGATACTTAAAGAGGAAAAAGGAAGGGGCGAAAGGGAAGGGGGGGGAATCGACTGATCTGGAATCAAGATAAATAGGAGAAACGAAAGATTTTCAATCAATTAACTGAGGATGTTCTAGTATAAACGAAAATGTTATTATGATGAACTTTTTAATGTGTTTTTTTAAATGTGGCGTCTAATATATTTTTTAAATATTACATCCTGTATATATTACAATAATTAAAATTGTACTTAAAATATGAAATAATGTCTGAAATTGATATATAAACGGTCATTTAAATGTATTTTAAAGCAATTTTTTATTCGTATGTATACTTTTTATGCAAATACAGTATAACTTCAAAAATTCGGCATCATTGGGACAGAGACTAAGTCGGATTTTTGAAAATTCCGGTTTTCTGAAAGAATATCACAAATATTTCCGATATTCTTAATGGTGCCTTTATTAATAATTTCATTCATACCAAGTGATAATTATGTGATTTTAAAAAACTAAATATTAAAAAGGAAACTTGCTTTAATTGAAATTTTCTATGTTACAAGAAAAAAAAATCTAATAAACAGTGAAAATTTTCCCTTTATGAGTGCTTTTGCTCTTTAACTTTTCGGGACGACACTTTTGTATAAAATTGCAATATTTTTAGCTTCTGTTTTTAAGACTTTCCAACAAAGTTGAAAAGTGTTTATGCATTCGGTTTGTCTGTACGTCAGTCCGTCTGTCCACGCTCTAACTCCCGTAAATGTACTCGGATTTTCATGAAATTGATAAAGGTTATTTAGGGTCACCTAAGCATGTTTGGTATTGTGTATGAAGTATTGTGAATGAATTAATAGTTCAATTACAGGGATACTCAAAAGTATTCCGTTACATTGTGGTATATGGGGAAAAATCATTTGCATATTATTTCTATGACATTACGATATTTCAAATGTATTGAAACTTATATGAACCATTGAATTTCATTACGATCACGTTAGAACAGTGCATTCATGGCACTTTTTATTCATTTACAGGGGCACACAAAAGAAATCGGTTACAGTACTGTCTTTGAGTAATAATTGTTGGAGTGTACGGTTTAAAATTTGGTATGCGCTTTAAAATTTAATTAATTTTTTTCATCTTACTCATTATATATAAATTCTATACCTCACCTTATTAGAGGAAATTTCTTAAGGTGAATTTTCAACTGAAGTATATGTATCTCTTAAGTGAAATAAATTTTGGCATGCATGTAGTTAATAAATACAAATACAAATCTATGTATCCTATACAGGGCTGCTACAAAATTAGATTAATTTTCCGATTGTAGATGGGAACAGCTGAAATTGGGTTTTGAAATGTGTTATGCGTTTCCATATGGTTGAATTAGACGCAATATTTTAATTTTTTAAATGGTGCAGTTTTATTACATTATTCTGAATGTGTGTGAAAGTATTTCATAATCTATTCTTGACGCATGATTTTTTCTTTCTTGTTTAATGTCAAAAACTGTCGACGATCCGATTCCATACTCAGCACACCGTGTTTTCACAAAGATTTTCTAACTTTCTTATCAAGTTCACTTTTTCTGACATAGCAAACTTAAATGCTTTATTTAGAAGCAACATTCCTTGATTTTGAAACTTCGTACTTGTTCTAATACATAAATAAATGAACTCCCATGACTTCGGAGAGGAAAAATACACATGTTCATCTTGCTATTTTTCTTTTCCCCGTAAGTTAGAAGCAGGGCCGAAACTGACGGGGGGGGGGGGGGGGGGGCAAAGGGGGAATGTGCCCCGGGCGCCACAGCTAAGGGGCGCCAAATGAAGGATTATACCTTTGGAATGGATCATTTTCGTCTGATGGACTGATGGCTTCCATTATTATGAAACAGACATTATAAATGAAGTGGTAGATGAAGATGAAAGAGCAGTCGTAAAAAGTTAGAGTTCTAACTTTTTACGGCTGTTCTTTCATCTTCACCTAACACTTCATTTATAATGGCTGTTTCATAATAATGGAAGCCATCAGTCCATCAGAAGAAAATAACTCGGGGAAAGCGGAAACTCGGTTAAGCGGGACTCGGATAATCGGGACTCTACTGTGTATTTCATTTTGAAAATGATCTTTTGGATAATTTTGTTGGTGTTCAGAGGAGGGTTATAACCCCCGTGACATCCCCTTTAATCCGCCATTGTAGATTACGTAGTTCAGTATTACATATTTTATGATTACATATTTTAAATTTTAAAACAAGTCGACTATTAGAAAATTAGTAAAATTCACTTTGTAAATATACTTTGCGGAAGAGGGGGGGGGGGCGCCAAAATCCATATTTGCCCCAGGTGCAAAAAAGGCTGGTTTCGGCCCTGGTTAGAAGTATAAAAAAAGGGAGGGAAAAGATAACCATGACGCAAAATTTTTGAAGTCATACCGTATAAACATTTTGCTTGTATCCCAACTACTTTTTATTATTTATATGTATATATTTCAATTATTTCTTACTTTTAAAAAACTGTACAGAAATAAAAATAATTATTATCAATTATGTATTTATATACTTAATATTTTCGATTATTTTATGAATTCGCGTTCATTGTGTAATTATCCAGTGTGGTTGCTCATAGGTTGTACCTTAACTTTTATTTGAAAGGGAACTAATTATATGAAAGGGCGATGAAAAAACACAGAATCTGATTAAATAAACTTTTAGCATCATGTCATTTTGTATGCTATGCATTAATATATTAAGTTTTTGAGGACGGGTGTTTTAAATATCGACGAAGAGTCATTCCTTTTTATAAGATACTAATCTGCCTTAAAATCTACTGAGCTTTCCTTTTCCTTCACGGGTAACAGTAACTGTGGGGAAAAGAAGCACTTGGTAAATCGTCAGAGGATTACACTCTTTTATGAAGATGCTTTCTGGCCCATATATTTATATTATGTTCACACCGGTTATTTAATATACCGGGTGTTTATAATATAAGTATCTCTATTTGGAGCTGTCTGTAGCTTGAAGGAATAACCGGAATGAAACGAAAATCGGTGCACTAACTATTCGAGAAGGGGGAAGAATAATGGAACAATAAAAAAATAGTAGAAATAACTGCCAACAGATGGCGCTACGGGTCATGTCGGTGCAAACGCCGTTGTAATCATCAGCAAAAATCAAGAAGCGGTCATTTCTGCCAGTAACGTTGTACGAGATACCTCTTAGTTTCCCAGATCGCGCTTTAATTTAAAAACTATTCTACATAATGAGAAAAATGACCAGCATGAATGATCGCTTCTTTTTTTTACTGATGATTACAAAGGCGTTTGCATCTAAAGGACCCGTAGCGTCATCTGTTGGTGGATATTACAACTATTTTTTTATTGTTCCATTCTTACTTCCCCCTTCTCAAATAGTACCTGCACCGATTTTGGTTTCATTCCAGTTTTTCCTTCAAGCTCCAAAAGCTCCAAATAGAGATATTTATATTATAATCATCCTGTATTTCAGACTCTGATTTTCTAGATCGTCCGAATAGGAATTGGAATGCTTGCTCACGATGCAAAACTCATTGAACATACCTCGTCTGAAATCTGAACAAATGAACCTTATTTGGGCGCCTGAGCATAAGTTAAAACAAAGCCTTAACAGCCGATCAGTTAAAGTGAAATTCCACTGCCAATCAGAGTGAGTGGTAGTAGCTGTATCCAGCCATAGATTGTCTCTACTCACTTAAGTGAGTTTTTAGAACCCCCTCAGTGAGTTGGGGGGGGGCGGATCTGAGATATCTTAACTCTGCGGTGTGAACATAGTATAAGCCATACATCCTCAAAAGGTTAATATGATGAAACAGTTTGTCCTCATGAACAATTTGTGGATCTTGAAATTTCATACTGACATATATAAGCTTCTCGGCTGCAATACAATTGCCATCTTTGAATCATTTCGCTAAAATGTAGAAAACATGCCCAAAACCATTATTTTCTTTAATTTGTGTATTATTTCTAGATGTTGAGGCATAGTTATAAATTACAGAGCCGCATTTTTGAGTGCAAAATTTGGAAATAGCTTAGTTTGAGATCTTGAAATTTTGCTTTCAAAACATGCTTCACTGGTGTATTTCTCTAAGTTTAATAGATTTTACTAACCTTGTTTTTACGTCGAAAATTTTGATAGTCGAAAATGCATATAGTGGCTTCTTATCGATTGTTATTGGAAAAAATTATTTTTGTTCTATTTTGTTGTTCAGGTCTTGAAAAACTGTGATGAACTATTCGAAAAGGAAGAGCTTTCAGCCTGTCCTGACGTCGGCTGGCCAGACTGCTTCAATTCTGGTGTTTTTGTCTTCAGGCCCAACGAAGATACCTATAAAGCCATTGTCGACTTCGCCGTCCAATACGGTAGCTTTGATGGTAAAATTGTCTTAGATTAGCATGCGTCTCCCATAATTCCAACCAAATATACCTTTTATGAAGTGAAACTTCTGTAGATGCTATTATTCTAAATTGTCGTCAATGTAACTTTATGTACCGGGTGATCCTAAAGTTAAGAACAAATTTAAAAATTAATAATTCGAAAAAGAATAAAGATAAAAAGGTGCGGTTTGCATCAAACTGATGGGGGGAAAAAGCCGGAATTTTTTATGATGTAAGCAAAAACGTATGCTCGAATAGTTTTTTTTTAACCAACAGATGGTTTACAAGTTACAAGTAAGCTTTACAACTGTTCAATGTTCTGCCAGTCTGTTCTTCAGGAACACAGCTGTCAGACGAAGCACAATACCGTTCACAGCATCAAGCAATATCTTAATGTATATGAATTTTCAGTTTTATATATTTTTTAATTATCTTTGCATTAATCTATTTTTTTTTCACACGTTGGCTTGTTGCGTAATTATTGGCTGATTCTGACACCAAGAAACAAAGCTGTATCAGAAGAATAAATACATTTTATGCACCAAAGTAAACGCCCTCTGTGGCGATACACTGTGCACGATGTGTTTTCAGTGCAAAAAGGCCGCGGTGACAGAAATTGGCATCACAGTGGTCTAGGAAATCGCTAACGAGATGAATCACAGCCTCCTGTTTTGAAGACCGGTTGACCTTCAAGAAATAGCACAAATGGGAAAAAGTGGGAAAGTCGGAGGGAGGCAAGTCTGGATAATAAGCAGTGCGAGAAAGAACTTCGTACCCAAGGCATTAACTTTTTTCAGGCTAGAAATTGACACGTAGTCGAGCCTTGTCCTGCAGCTGTATGGGACCCCCAACGGTTGACGATCGCTGGTTCTTTTGTGCACAATTTCTGGTGACATGCATTCAGCTGACGGCGGGCGCTACACATCAGTTGTGATGGTTTGGCACCGCATCAAAAACTGATAATACACCATAGTCTTGGCAGTCCGTCACACAGAGATCAGAACCTTCTGTGGGTGCGATTCGAGTTTGCAACTTGTGTTTCGGTGGTTCCCTTTTATCGAACCACTGTGATTTTTCATTTCTTTTATCATACAGCACCCATTTTTCATCAACCATAAAGATCCTATGAAAAAAGGGAGAAGTCGCTGTGATACTGCTAGTTCTGAACTAAGTTCGCGTACTGTGGACATTGGTATTTCTTCAGCTTTCTCTTTAACTGTACAATGTTACACAAAATAGGACGACTGACCCCTGACTGATGGTCTGTGTCGACATTACTGCTACGGAACATAGAAAACAGTTTGTGGACAGTTTTGTCACTCGTAATGCCGAAATCCCACGCTTGATTGACATTGGCAACCGTTTCGGACACATTACGTCCAAGTTTGAATTCGTGCAAAATCACAAACATAACAACGCGTTGCTCCATCGTACCATATACTGCTCAGATCTTACTTCAATTCCCTTTTACACAAATGAATCCTTTCACTTTGCAGGAGCGTTTGGCAATTCCTACACTGATATGTGCCTTGAAATTGGCTCTGCAAATTAGCCTCGCCCGAATCTGCCAATAATTATGCAACAGCCCAATCTTCATATTTTACAAGGGTTTTTTTTTATTATTTATTTTACTTTTATTGTTGAAGTCTACATAATATTATATCAAGTATCTTCACTTAAAATAGATTTTCATGAAATATAAGCGATGAATCATTCGTTTTCTTTCCCGTGTTATCACTTTTGGAGAAAATTTGCATACTTGATGAACTGGTGTCTGGCTCGCATAATACTTACATGCTTGGCTGAGTAAGACTTGACTGCCAAAAATTGTGAAATAGTTAAAACTTTTCGATAAATAATAAAATAATTTTACTCTCAATTTCCACGTTAGTGAAGAATAAACCACTTGAAATAAAGCCTTGAACTATTTACTAATCGCCCACATTATCTCATCACTTCTACTTTTCTATATTTAAAACAGAATAAAATGTTCTTTATTGTTGTACAATTCTTTTGTAATAGACTTCCATAAAAAAATGTTATAGCATATCGAATTTACACTTGCCATTGCAAAGATTTTAGATTCTAAATAAAAGATACTTTTTGTAAAGCATGAGTTAGTTCGGTCGTCGACATTAATAATATCTATGATGTAATATGTGAATATATCATGAAATATCTATTATAAAAACCAGCCTCATTATTTAATTTCTGAAATGTTCATAATATTGCATGCATTTAGTTAAAAAGGTGGATGTAAATGAACTTTGAATACGGTACATCTTAAATAACTTATTTATGGTTTTTAAAAATCCGGAGAAATTCTTTACCATTGTACAATTCAGTAATTATTAATACATTTTTCTTCTTAATCCCCCTGGGGCCATTTGTGCATATATGCACTTTCAAAAGGTGCATTAAGGATTTTTTTTTTTGTACCAGTAATAAAGCAAAGTAATATTTGCTTTATTTAATTACAGCCTCTTCGTGGTTACTAAAATAAAAACAATTACTTTTTTTTAAAAAAAAATGGTACAAGGGAATAAAATTAGTGTGCAGAACGCCAGTCTCGAAAGAATTGAAGTATGTAAATGAATTTTTAAACGGAAAATATTAATTTTAATGAAGAGGAAAACTGGATTTCAGAAGGACTCTCTTAAGAGTTTAAAAAAATATTCGATTTCTTTATAAAAACATTTTTAGCATCGTAAGAAGTTTCACTTTCTCCGCTCGGATTACCACTAACTAGCTTTTACCTATGTTGTCCTTTTCAGAAATCATTTCATAACCATTTTAAGGGGACTTAGCACTCTCAAACCCTCAAAACATTTCATTTTTGAAAAAAAAAATGTAGATTAAAGAGTAATCATTTCTGAACACTTTAAAAAAATGAATGGCATTCTTAATAATTATTAAATTTGGAATATTTTAAAAGAGAAAACTTTAAAATCATTTTTTTAAAAAACGTGATTTTGGAACATTGCACGCGAGATAGTTAAATTTTTCAATATTTTTCACGAATTTTTCAGCATGTATAGCGTATGGTAAGCTGAATAAAGTAAACCTAAATTTTCATTTTTTTTGTTGAAAAAATATATTTTCTTAGTGTTTACATTACTAAAATTTTGAAAATTTCCTATAAACAAGATGCAGTTTTGTTTCTAAAACATGAAAATGCTATAAATCTTTTTTTAGGTTCGGTGTAAACACGAGACTCACAAATATAATTAGATACCAAAAATTTTGTTGTACATGTATAAATTCTTTTTGCCACTTGTGATTCCAATTTTCTGCTCGGAAAGTCTAAAAAACTCTATTTAAACTAATTTTTCCATTATAATCTAAAAAAATATGAAATGAATGAGAAAACGTATATCTATTACTTCCTTTAAAAATTGTGCTTTTGTAATTTATACTTTTTAAAATATAAAATGACAAAAATGGTCAGTGTTTTTTCAAGTAATTAGACATTTTAAGAGGCCTAAGTCCCCTTAAAGGTTAAACCAATTATTGTAATTTTCTAATCTTGGGCCATTACAATAAATGCATGCAGCTAACAGAAAACATGTCTCGCATTTTTGTTCCAAGAAACAAATTTAAAAAAATTAAAATTCATTTTCATTTCTCTTCAAATGAATAAAATGAAAACTCATTATTGTTTTATGTAATTTGATTCTCAATGAAACAATATTTCTTTTTAATTTTACGCAATTTGTATATTCATTTTTCTTTTGTAATACTGAAGTAGTATAGCTATATATCTAAGAATAAATTCTAATGTTACATATTCTCCTTTTTCTATAGTACATTTATTACAGACTCTAGTGGAGATAAGTTTTAAAGCCTTTATTCAAGCCTGTATGGTAAAAATGTAGTTTCAGTTCCTCACATATTTTTCCCTTTGCAAATTCAAATATACACTTCCTATTACTTTAAAAATAAAACTTTAAATCCCCAAAACACTACGTATTACTATAGTAATGATTACGTATTTTATGCTTGTAAAATTTCTTAGATTCGTGGCCTCCAATTTCCCGCTAATTAAGAAAATTCAGATGAAATTATTTTTTACACTGTGTTTAATTATGTATGATCCGTATTACAGGTGGTGATCAAGGTGTACTTAACGTATTCTTCAAAGATTGGAGAACGTCTGACATATCAAAGCATTTATCCTTTATTTATAACATGAACGCAAATGCAGCTTATTTTTATCAGCCTGCCTACAAACAGTAAGTAGAATTTAAACTTACATTCTGCCTTCTTTTAGAAGTTAAAAACTGAGATTGGTACTTATGATGATCAGCTTTTGTCAAAAATAACTTTTGAAAATATCTTGCTCTCATGTGGCCTAAAACGTGTGAATACATTTTGATAAATGTGCATCTCTCTATTCTAAAAAAAAGTAACTACCGCTGTCACCGCCGCCGCCGGTTTTGAATTTTTTGTGACCGGAGGTCTTTCTTCGTTAATTTTAAGAAAAATAATGCATACAAAAATATGAAAATCGGTAGTATTATACAGAAATGTTTGATAAACACGCTGATGCAGACAGTTTACAAATCGAAGAATTATTTTAAGAGATATTTAATGCTAAAGTTGGACAAAATCGTTCCACTAAAAAAGTTTTATAGGAGCAAAAACTATTCATGGGAATTTAATCATTTTTAGATCATTTTATACGTTTGAAGTTCCCGTTGTGCAGATCGTATTTCTTTTTTTAATTTGGCTAATTTTTTGAGGTTTTATTTCTATTTTAAATTCAAATTTTCAGCATTTCTAGAGATATTTTTTACAGATTTTAGAAAGTGATATTAATTTAAACTGTTGCCAACTGTATAAACAGCGGAAACAATAATGTTTGCTTAAAAAAAAAAAAAAAAAATATTTATACGTGTAATAAATTAAAAATTTATTTACACGTGACTATTATAAACAGAAAAAAAACATTTGGAATTAGAATTAAATAATTATGTACAAAAAGCTTACGTCATAAAAACTATAATTACACGTGAATTTTAAGAGAGAAAGGAATTTGTAAAATAATAAATTTATTAACATGCGTTAGAAGTCTTAAATAGGAGAAATTGCGTCATATTTACGTCACATTACAGTTATTACATAAAATGAGCACAAAATAATATTGCAAAACGGTTTAAATTTAGAAATTGTGCTAGACATTTATTTGATATTTTGAGAGGATACTTTTCAACTATTTTTGTTAGGAAAGCGCAAATAATATTTCATTTCTAACACAAGTATTTTCACGAGAATATTAAAAAGAGAAAGAATAGTTTGGTCAAAATTACGTCAGATTAAAAACGATTAATTTAAAATGTCTTATTTAAAAGAACTTTCTTTTCGCTTTGTTAAAAAATACCGGGAGACAAAGATTCTGTTTACTTAATTCCTTTTATATTAGCTTATTTTGAAATGTTTATCTTATTTTACTTAATCAAAGACGAAAACACAGCGATTGACATATGTATTTTTGGTACTACTTAGTTATCCCGTCGACCAAAAATCTATCATTCGCCAAACTATAAGATTAAATGCCAATAATGGTTGATCGTAAATGTCACATTAACTTGACTTTAAGCACGTTACACGTGTCACGTCATCAAGTTATTTTTATTTCGACGTTTTATTTGTATTTTTATTAATGTTGCACTAATTTATTTGTTCTTTCGTTATTTAAAATAAAAATGATGTCAATTTGTATAATTTGGCGAGTGCTTTGGCGATTTATATAATTTGGCGAAATTGGTCGACGGGTTAATCAAGTAGTTCCGCAGCGGATTTGGCCTTAAAATTCCCCAGTCAACGAGAAATGAATAGAAATCCGTTTATAGGGAGATCACCATTGTTTTTTAAATTATAATTCAATCTTCCGAAATCTTTTTAAAGCCGATCAAATTAGCGTACTTTTAGAGTCTGCGGTGTCTGAACGGGGGTTGACGAGCGTAGCTCGTAGGGGGCAGAGCCCCCTAGTTCTCATAAAAGAAACAAGAGTAACATTATTGCAGTGGACTTTTTTTTTTAACTTCGCTGGAAAAATGAGTCTGCACATATACATTGTAAAAAAAGACATATGCTTGTTAATCTACGAAAATATACGACGGTGATCCACAAAGTAATGACCGTTTCGCTGAAAAAACTTTAAAAACAAATATCTCTTCAAAAAAATTATTTCTCTATATAAGTGAAGCTTTTTCGTATAATCACCCACATTTAGTCATTTTTCATATCTGTTCAGTAGCTTTACTATCTCTATGCTGTATTCAAGTGTACCAGTCACGTATTAACCCTCTCGCTGCGCAACCCGAGAGTTTCTCGGGGAACGTAAAAGTAGCAAAATTTGCGCAACCCGAGATTTCATCGGGGATGCAATTTTTTCCGTCTAATTAACCCTCCTTGATCATTCCCACCAGTTACTTTTTATTATAAATTCTGCCTTATCTAATCGGAGCATTTTCCCGATTAAATCGGACGAAAATTTTTGTTTTGAAAAACCGGTGACAAAAGAATAAAAATTCTTAAAAGACGTTCGTCGCGAAGGAATTAAATGCGCAATTTTTTAAGCTATTTTGATAAAACAATTACGCAGCGAGAATGTTAAGCCAGTTGTTCTCTATAGTCTACAATTCATCATCGCTTCCCATCGTGCACAGATTTTGTTGTAGCCAAGATATTCTGACACATTTTCACCAAGCAAAGAACGTGGAATGTGCGGGAAAGCAATGTGCAACTGGTCGAGGGAACATAACCCTCAATCGAGGCCGTACTCATTAATCGTCGAGGTTATGCGTCCTCGGTGAGTTGCTCATCGCTCTCCCGCACATTTCACGCTCTTTGCTTGGTGAAAATGTGTCTGAACATCTTAGCTACAACAAAATCTGTGCACAATGGGAAGTAATGATGAGTTGAAGATTGCAGTGAACAACTGGGACCGGTGGTAGCCGAGTACAACATGGAAATTGTAAAGCTCCTGAACAGATATGACAGATGCCTAAATGTAGAGGCTGTTTATGGGGAGAAGTAAAGTAAGCTTCACTTATGTAGGGAAATAATTTTTTAAGTGTTTGTTTTTAAAGTTTTTAAAGACAAACGGTCGTTTTTTGTATATCACCCTCGTAGAATAACCTCTTCCGAGTGACCCGCAATTACAAAAACCGTTCTTAAACTTTAAAAACAAATATATTTTTGAGATTTAAAGAGGCATTTATAAAAACAAAGTTTCTTTTGTGTCACTAAATTTTCGAAAACATTTCCGAGTAGTTTTTATAGTGTGTTAATCAGTTTTCTCAAACCGGACTATAGCTGCCAACATCTTACGCTTTTTTGTACCACAAAAATTTTATAGTAAATTTTACCTTTTTAAATCAACGTAATCTGCCGATTAAATAAGCCCATATATTTCTTCCAAATTTTTGTGGTACAAAAAAGCGGAAGAGTTGGCAACTATGCGTATCAATTCTCTGTTAAAAATTTTCATTACATAATTTATACATGCAACGGTAACAAAGTAATTTTAACGTTAATGTTAACCTTTATTGGACACTAGCTTTTTATACATGACTAGGGGGCTCTGCCCCCTACGAGCTACGCTCGTCAACCCCCGTTCAGACACCGCAGACTCTAAAAGTACACTAATTTGATAGACTTTAAAAAGATTTCGGAAGATTGAATTATAATTTAAAAAACAGTGGCGATCTCCCTATAAACGGATTTCTATTCATTTCTCTTTGATTGGGGAATTTTAAGGCCAAATCCGCTGCGGTACTACTTGATTATGCCGTCGACCAATTTCGCCAAATTATAGAAATCGCCAAACCACTCGCGAAATTATACAAATTTACATAATTTTTATTTTAAAAAACGAAAGAAAAAATAAATTAGTGCAACATTAATAAAAATAATAAAAATACAAAAAAAAAAGTCGAAATAAAAATAACTTAATGACGTAGACACGTGTAACTTGCTTAAAGTCAAGTTAATGTGACATTTACGATCAACCATTATTGGCATTTAATCTTATAGTTTGGCGAATGATAGATTTTTGGTTGACGGGATTACTAAGTAGTACCAAAGATAGAATCGCTGTTTTCGTCTTTGATTAAGTAAAATAAGTTAAACATTTCAAAATAAGCTAATATAAAAGGAATTAAGTAAACAGAGTCTTTGTCTCCCGGTATTTTTTTAACAAAGCGAAAAGAAAGTTATTTTAAATGAGACATTTTAAATTAATCGTTTTTAATCTGACGTAATTTTGACCAAACTATTCTTTCTCTTTTTAATATTCACGTGAAAATACTTTTGTTAGAAATGAAATATTATTTGCGCTTTCCTAACAAAAATAGTTGAAAAGTATCCTCTCAAAATATCAAATAAATGTCTAGCGCAATTTCTAAATTTAAATTGTTTTGCAATATTATTTTGTGTTCATTTTATGTAATAACTGTAATGTGACGTAAATATGGCGTAATTTCTCCTATTTAAGACTTCTAACCCATGTTAATGAATTTATTATTTTACAATTTCCTTTCTCTCTTAAAATTCACGTGTAAATATAGTTTTTATGACGTACTTTTTAATAAGTTCCTGCTTTTTGTACATAATTACTTAATTCTAATTCCAAATGTTTTTTTCTGTTTATAATAGTCACGTGTAAATAAATTTTTAATTTATTTACACGTGTAATTATTTTTTTTTATTTGAAGCAAACATTATTGTTTGCGCTGTTTATACAGTTGGCAACAGTTTAAATTAATATCACTTTCTAAAATATGTAAAAAATATCTCTAGAAATGCTGAAAATTAGAATTTAAAATAGAAATAAAACCTCAAAAAATGAGTCAAATTAAAAAAAGAAATACAGTCTGCCCACCAGGAACTTCAAACGTATAAAATGATCTAAAAATGATTAAATTCCCATGAATAGTTTTTGCTCCTATAAAACTTTTTTGGTGGAACGATTTTGTCCAACTTTAGCATTAAATATCTCTTTAAATAATTCTTCGATTTGAAAACTGTCTGCATCAGCGTGTTTATCAAACATTTCTGTATAATACTACCGATTTTCATATTTTTGTATGCATTATTTTTCTTAATATTAACGAAGAAAGAACTCCGGTCACAAAAAGTTCAAAACCGGCGGCGGCGGCAGTGACAGCGGTAGTTATTTATTTTTTTTAGAATAGAGAGATCCTATTCTTATATTCTATTCGGCACCACTATATTTGAAAAATAAATTTTATAGTACAGTCGTGGGAAAAAAAAAAAAAGTAAACACCCCTACTTAACTCCTCAACAAATTATCGTAGAAGAAAGTTACTGGCACCGAAAATGGGAAATAAAGTCTACTTTTAAATGATGTATATAAAATTTGCTTAGGGGGACATCTAAATATTAAAACGAACCCAAACTTCATTTTTTTTCAATGGCAATACCCAATTTTAACAAGATAATTCAAATCTTCGATTCAAACTATGCCTAGACGCCAAATTTCAAGTCATTTGAATGATAAGTTTTTGAATTATAAACATTCAAAATTGAGTGCATCTAATGTTAAATTACATTTTCATATTTTTATTAATATCTCCTGAAATTATACTCCTAATGTGCTAATTTTTTGTGCAGTAATAATACTAAAATACCCAAACATAAATACGTTGAATTTGCAATTTTTATAATTTTATGATTTGAGTTATGAATTAAATATTCGAAAAAATTATGAATTGCAACCTACAGTTTTTTTTTTATGGATTTAGAATTAAGTCCTGCTTTATGGAAATCCAAAATTTCACATTTTGCTTCCAAGTAGTTTTCAAATTATGCTTAAAAAATGGCAAAATGATGGCTTTAAGGGGACGTCTATGATTGAAGTGACCAGATATTTTGAAATTTCTTATGCTATCCTGTAATCTAGCACTCTTCAATGACTGCTTGAGTGGCGCTTAAGATGCCTTGATCAAGAAGGAGGCTCTCTCTGTCAACAATTTAGTACTGAACTTCAATTTGGATACAGCCCCTAAAATAAGCTCGTTTTAAAATAATTAATTTCTCGGAAAGTTATCGTACGAATTGCATAAAAAATTGTTTTTAGGCTAATTGAAGGGTGTAGAGTTCATTTATGCTGTCAGAATTATGTACTGCTATTGAAAAAAACAAAGTTATGGTTCGTTTTAATATGTAGATGCCTTCCTAAGCAAATTTTATATACGTCATTTAAAAGTAGACTTTATTACCAATCGTGTGGTATCAGTAACTTTCTTCTACGATAATTTTTTGCAGAGTTAGTGCTGGGTGTTTACTTTTTTTTTTCCAGGACTGTACATTTCTCTTCCGCATGTTGTCAAGTACAAGAGTTTCTTAAAAAAAAAAAAAAAAGTGGTGCCAACCTAATAAAATTTGTGTAAGAGATGCTGATCCCGATGTCACGTGGGAAGTGACTAAGGCCGATAAGGGTGAATGCTTTCCCAATTCATCGTTGCGGTTGAGATACCCATATATCAAAATTATCCATGTATATAAAAAGTTTGAAACCCCAACACTTGCTTAAAAATCTTCTTATATCTAAGAAACTTTAATCTGTCTGAACACTGTGCACTTGTTTTTAAAATATTTTTTTATATTTAAAATAATTAGTTTGTATACATTGTGGTGTGCATAAAAACGACACACATTTCCACTTTGTAATGTATGATTACAAATACCTGCGAAATATGAACTGGTACATTTTTAGGTGCGTTCGTAATTATATAAATACGTAGCACCTATAGTTGCTGTTCAGTCCGTCCGTCCGCATATAACAGAGCAAGAACTACCTAACCGAATGGTCAGAAATTTTAAATATATAATTGTTGTAAAAATTTGCCGAGTCATTTCAAATTTTATGAAAGGTGGATGTATAGTGTAATTACAGAGACAGTCAAAAGTTTTCCGTTATATTACGGCCAATGAGAATAAATTATTGCAAGTGCATTTTAATGATGTTACAGCCTTCCGAACGGAATGAAATTGATATGCACTTATGAAGTGCACTAAAATATACATTCAATACAATATGCGACTCAAAATTTTTTTATAAAACTAGTTATAGTACAAACGCACCTTATTTGCCACGTTTGACGGGCAATTTTCAACTTGTTATTAATACATTTGTAATTAAACTGCAACGTATTCTCAAAAGAAAATTCCATTGTCACATGATTTTATAAAATTTTATAAATGTTAAATTCTGCGTGATGCATATGTTTAAAAAAAATTAAAAGAATTCTTTTACGGAATATATCTTTTTTAAATTGTTGAAAATATTAAAATACAACATATTAAATTAATTAGAACAAACTTTGTATATACCGTATACACTCGCGTATAAGTCGAGGAATTTCTGACAATTTTTGGCAAACAAATTGGGGGGTCGACTTATACGCGAGTCAATTAAAAAAGAAAAAAAAAACTTCCATTACTGCAAAATTCTGCCTTTTTATGTGTATGAATAATAAAATATTATATAAAATATACAAATAATAATAATTTATCGTTAAAAAAATTTTCAATGATTTGTTTTTGGTTACTTACTACTTTTCGCATTAGAAAATGAAATCTTTTGTTTGATTTTGTGCAAAATTGAAGTAAAAAGTTAGGGATCGACTTATACGCGGGTTTTTGATTTTTTGCAGAACTTGCATTCTAAAGTTAGGGGGTCGACCTATACGCGAGTCTACTTATACGCGAGTATATACAGTAATTGGATTGGGCTTCGGGTTTATTTTAAGCATGAATTTTCGAATTACCCGACCCGTGCAAGGCTCTAACAGGGGAACGAACACACAGGGGGCTGGTTACTCAGCTTCCGATTTCCCCTCATAGTCGAAGAGCCGGCAGCACAAAAACCTATGTTATCAAGTACAAGAAAAAAACCTTTATTTTATTGAGGAGTAGAAGTAGGGGAATATAATGATCCATGTATGCCGGAAGTGAAGTGGTGCATAAGCCAAAAATTAATACCACCACGGTTGACTCGTAGGTTTATCATTGTGTTTTCCTACTCCCAGTCCTCCATGTTTTCATGTCTTTGTTTGTAGGACAAACACAATGATAAACCCACGTGTCAACCACTAGTGGTATTCATTTTTGGCTTATGCACCATTTCACTTCCGGCATACATGGATCATTATGGTGTTATTACATGAGGGGTCAAAGTCGCTTCAGATTCCAGGCGTCTTCATGTTATCCTATGGCTGCAGGGGAGTCGCTTGGAGAGCGAGCGTCTTTTTTCTGTCGGAGCGTCCTTGACGCCCGAAACGAGGCGACTCGCCAGTAACAGCCAATCAAATGCTTGGAAATCTGATAATAGAAAAGCCTTTTCCGGAACAGCCAATGAAATGCTTGGAAAAGACGGACCGTGAAGCGGCTGTTGTCGCTAGACGCCTGGGATT
This sequence comes from Maratus speciosus, assembly GCA_963932465.1. NCBI lineage: Eukaryota > Metazoa > Arthropoda > Arachnida > Araneae > Salticidae > Maratus > Maratus speciosus. Next base: position 467,959,664 of record OZ010797.1, read on the forward strand.
CCAAGCGTCTTTGAGTCCTCGTGTAATAACACCATTAGATTCCCCTACTTCTACTGCGAAATTTGACTTTCCATAAGACTTTTAGCATTAGTTCGAAATACGACAATTTCATTGGCTATTGGTGAACCGAACTTCTTTCCCTGAAAGGAAAAAATCCATTTTATGAGTAACAGCGCTGTTACTCATTTCATCAATTGTATTTCTTGATAATAATAACTTGATGCATTAAAAAAATTATGTATTTCTCATACTGAGCTCGGAATCAATTGTTATACATTTAATAACATAATATATAATTAATTATTAAATTTGATTTAATTTTCTAGTAAGAAAATTATTAACAATTCTAAAACAACATTGACTTAGTTAAATTATGATAAAATAATGAGATTGTTATAATAAGCTGCTTAGAACTTTTTTTTTTTTTTTACTCAGATGTTTGCAATTAGTATTAAAGTTCTAGCAGCTTAACTAAAAATAAGTAACTGAATTTTCATCTAGATATATAAAAATATTTTTCTATGTCAGTTTAAAATATACTATTATTGCATTTAAATAGATATTTTATTTTAATTATATAACATTAGCTCCTAAGTGGTATTTATGTAGTAAAATTTAATCACAATATTATATTTCGAATAAAAATTGTAAAGCTACTGATAATAAATTAATAAATAAAGTTAAAAACAAAAATCTCAATAATAATAATCGTTAAATCGTTTAAATATATATATATATTGCAACTAATAGCAAAATATTTTTCATTGTTCATGTTTGATGTATATTACATTTTTAGTGCAACATATATATATATATAATAAAACTTTTTGCGAATAATTATTAAATCACAGATATATATATATTTGTTTTTGTTGCATTTTTACCATACATTCAATTATTTAAAGTATAGTAATTTACTGTGTTCAATGGTTAAATTATCATTGAAATATATATTATTAATGTAATTTATATATAAAGGATAAATAATTAATTTTTAAAGATGAATAATTTAATAATTTAATTCTGTTAATTACTATTTATATGTTACTGGAGTTCTAGCATAAAAGTACTTTTCATGAAAATTTAGAAGATATTAAAATTAAATTTTAATAAATATTCATTTTAAACATACAGTTTATATATGATAAGAATTTAGCAGTATTGAATATACAATAAAAAAAATTAGAAAGTAGCTGATAAATTGATAAATATTTTTATATATGAAAGATACTTAATTTTGAGAAATGAACACTTAATAAATTACTTCTGCTAATTATATAAATATATATATATAACTAACTAAAGTTCAAACGAAAAATATTTTTAATGCAAGGTAAGAATATATTATTATTACATTATTATTAAAAAATAGATTAAATGAATTTTTTAATTTAATTATTTAAATTTATTTTAAAAAATCTGACTATTTTTTTTTTTCAAAGGAACTGGTGATAAAGATCAACTTATTTTAACTGACTGACTCAAATCCAAAAAGGCAACTTTCTGACATAAGTTTTAATTTATTTTTGTTCGAAAATGCATGAAAGTAGCTGGAGTTGTTGTTCAGAAACTATGTAATTGAGCTGTTTTTTTTTTTTCATTTTTGCAACCGCAATAGACCTTTCAGAAAATAGTGTCAAAGTGGGCGTATTGAACCGAATTTCCGTGCGAAGGAAGAAAGAGCACTGAAGAGCGGGCGAAAAACGTGTTTGTCACGTGATCAAAATAGCTTATAACTCGATAGGTAATTGATTGATCAAAAAATGGAAAAAACAGTTCAATTCCAAATCGCTTCCATGGCTAGGCTTTCCAATTTTATACCTTTTCGTTAAAAAATAAATTTGTAAATGCGTCAAAACGTTTTGCGCTTGTTGAGCAGAGCAGTTAAGAACAGCCTTAAGAAAATATTATTATTACTCTTTAATTATTAAAGAAATTTATTTATTAGAAAAATACCGTTTAAGTCATATGAATTTTAAAATTTAATTCAATTATCTGTATAACATTTACAATTTAAAAAAAAGTAGCAATCTAAATAACAGATAAATTTAAAATGATCAGAACTTTATAAAAATCTAACATGAAAATACTTTTAATGTAAGCCTATGAGATTTATTATTGCATTTTAATAAATGTTTACTTTAATTATTAAAAATAGATTAAATGAATTTTTTAATTTAATTATTTAAATTTGTTTAAAAAAATCTAATTGACAAAAAAAAATTACAACGAACTTGTACTAAAGATCAACTGATTTTAACTGACTTGAAAAAATATTATTTTTACACTTTAATTATTAAAAAAAAAATTTATTAGAAAAATACCCTATAAGTCCTATGAATTTAAAAATTTAATTTAAATATTTGTGTAATATTTAAAATAAAAAATTATAAAGTAACCTATCATAAATTAATAAAGATTTTTATGTTTCAAGGATAATTTTAAAATAAAAAACCTTTAATATATTAATTCTGATAATTTTGCATTTATCTGTTACTATAGTAACAGACAAATTTAAAATGATCAGAACTATATAAAGTTCTAACATGAAAATATTTTTAATGTAAGCCTAGGAAATTTATTATTGCATTTTAATAAATGTTTACTTTAATTATTAAAAACAGATTAACTGATTTTTTTAATTTAATTATTTAATTTATTTTAAAAAATCTAATTGATAAAAATAAATTTACAAAAGAACTGGTAATAAAGATCGACTGATTTTAACAAACTGACTTAATAAAAATCAAAACAAAACTCTAAAAAAGTGAAAACGCCAGCGAAAGGACAGAACACGCAACTTTAGGATTACAAATGCAAAACCTTAACCAGCCCTAGTCTTGACCACCGAGCTAGATCATTCATACGCTTCAGGGAGACGCTTTGAGGTACCAAAATACCATGTGCCGGTTTTACAAGTATTTTACTCTTATACTTGTCTTTTCAGGAAAAGAAGTTCCGTTTAATTTCATTGGCTATCGGTGAAGCGATAGCCAATAAAATTGCAGGATTTCACACTAATGCTAAAAGTCTTATGGAAAGTCAAATTTCGCACTTCTACTCTTTCATAAAATAAAGATTTTTTTCTTGTGATTGATAACATAGGTTTTTGTGCTGCCGGCTCTTGGACTATCACTAATGTAAAGTCTATGCGGGCATTGGATGCATTCGTATATTTAAAATACCTCCTCGCGAAATTAATATTTTTATTTTTTGTGTACACTTCCTAAAAGATGTCTCTCTTTTTCTTATTTCTCGAAATACTTCTAAAGTATAGACTTAATTTTATAGGAAGTGTTAAAATCTTACTCACAGTTCTCCCGCTTTTAACACATAAAATATTAAATTCAGCATAGATTTTAGAAATATTTTGAAAACTAAGGGGAAAAAAGGACATCCTTAAGAGTAAACAGAAAAAAGATGTTAAAAATACGAATTTCCCAAGGAGATATTTTGATATAAGAATGCATCAAAAGTCCATAGACTTAACATTACGAAAGAGAATTCCGAAGCTGAGTGACCAGCCCTCTTAGTTATGGTCTATGAGGAGCAATCTTTTGCGATGCATTTTATTTAAGATTTTGAGGGGCGAATTTTAATAAAGATTTGCACCAGAAAGTTTAAATTAAATTTTATTTTTATAGCTTTGGTGGAAAAGTTGTAAAATTGCTTATTTTAAAATAATTTTTTTCGAAAATTCCGGTGTGTTTTCAACGCTGCAGAAACACAATTATTTGTCCCTGAAAGGTCTAAATTGTTTATTTAGACATCTCATTTCACTGTATGAGAAAAATAAATTTTCTTAGTAATATTCTGTTAATTTTGGAAAAGATTTCATACTCTGTCTTAGAAATCTGCACGGGTCGATTTTCATTCACGGCACTCGGGCCGGGCCATACTTTTTTCTGAAGGCTCGGGCCGGGCCTAACTTAATTTTTCTGTACAGAGCCGGGGCTGGTTTCATTCCTAGTCTTCACGACTCAAAATTTTCAGTCCTAATTTTGAGCCAGCCCGTATGAAAATCATTGTCTCAGCGTGGCCTGGTCCATTTAAAAGAGAGTTATTAGGCCTGGCCCAAAACTTTTTGCAAAAATGCATACATTTTTTAATCGCCATTATTCTACACATATACATTAAAATTTATTACTTTTTAAAGAATAGTAGATTTCTACGCATATTAAAATATAGCTAAATTAAAATGTAGTAAAATGTGTGAAAATGAGCCTGCCTATGACGGAACCCTGTTTTAAATTGAAAAACGTGTTGATCCATCCAAAATTAATGTACTAAGTAAGAAAAGAATGTATAATACACTTGCTAAGAAGGGAACTTGTCTATAACGCATTTTTTTTTTTCTATGCAATTCCGTCTTAGAATATTTTACTGTATAGCATTTTTCAGATTTTTAACACTATACATGAAATATGGATTAACAATGTTAATGATAAATGAAACATTTACATACAAGAAATAGAGATTCATTAAAAAAAATAAATATCGCAGCCTGCGGCACTTCTCTAAAAATGAAGATTATAAACATGAAAAAAAAAAGTTAAGAAAAATATTTTTGGTCAGACTCTTCGTACGAGACAAATTTTTAACTAATTCGACGTAAAAATCAGTGTTTTGTAGAAATTCACCCGGGCCGGGCTCGGGCCGAACTTTTAATTTTTTTTATCGGGCCGGGCCAATATTATTTTTTCTACCGGCCGGCCGGGCCCGGCCGAACTTTTATTTAAAAGTTCCGGCTTTTAAATTTAACTCCCGGCCTGGAAATGTCGGCCCGTGCAGACCTCTACTCTGTCTGTTGCAAGATTTTTCATTCTTGATTTTTTTTTTTTTCCTACATCTCTCTCTTAAAATGTTTCACGATTTTTAACGTTTTTTACTTTTCTACCAAAGATTAGAGCAATTGTCCTCTAATTTCTTTTATAATGTATTTAATTTATCTGAACCATTTAGACCCATTTCACAATTCAAAGTTGGATTTTGATCTTTTTTGTTGATTCGAAAAGATTACTAACCAGATTCAATTCCATTAGTCTGGTCATAAGCGGTATCATTGAGTCAGATAAAGAATAAGTATAAAAGTAAAAATAGTTTTTTAAAAAAACTGTTATAATCATTAAATGTGTGTCTTAAAAATCACGCCTAATTTCAAGCCTACAATTCATGATGTTCCAAAAAGATTGCGTTGCAATACGTTAATTTAGAAATGAAACATTATATGTGCTGTTTTAAAAATCGGCTACAGTAAGTAAACAAGTAAAATTTTAATTTAAAAAATCAAAAGCTCGACTGCGTAAAAAGCGAACTAATTAATTATTTCTCATCAATGTGAAACTATTTCTTATATTACTTACCTATTTTTATTTGCTTGTTTTGATGACTTTTAAGTTGTGTTTAACTGTTGGTACCTATCTATAAACACTGTTTTGATGAGGACTATACATATTTATGAAGGTTAGAGCTGCAGCAAAGCTAGAGATCCTACCTGCACAAATTCCAGGTTGTGTAATATTTAAACGGAGCTTCTGACTGTAAAATAGTCAATGAAACATCGTCTTCATTTTGAAAGACCTATCCAGTGATATGCCACTCAATAGGGTGCGTAAAAAAATGTCTTCTCTACCGCCATTTTTTATTTTACGGCCGCCGTTTTGAATTTATAAAAACAAAACCTAACCTATAACCATCGGACGGTAAAGACGAATCGTTACAGACCTCATTCATTAAAATCCATCCAGCCATTGTGATGTTTCGAGGGTATAAAGAAATCCAAATTCCCAGATACGCGTGAAACACATAACCGTTCTTGGCAGTCGGGTAAAAAAATGGACGTTTTCGAAATTATAAATAAATCTAAATTGAAATAGTGAAATTTCGAATTTAAAAAAAAATCAACAAATTAGTCAAATTTAAAAAATATTGCACAGTGCAAGCTCGTCCAGTATGTGTCTGCGACAGATGGTTAAATTGCTATGCATGATTTTTTATCCTTACAACACTTTTTTAATGGAACTATTTTGACAGACTTCATCGCATTAAATAGCGCTTAAAATAATTCTTCGATTTAAAAACTGCCTGTTTATCGAATATTTCTTTATTAAACTACCAATTTTCATATTTTTATATGCAATAGTTTTCTTAATATAAACCTCGAAAGACATCCTATCAAAAAAAAAAAAAAAAAAAAAAATCATTTACGGCAGCGAACAAATGGTTACTTTTTAGGATTTCGTTCATGTGACGAAACTCCATTTGTCTCACTCTTCTGTCTGTCTGTCACAAAACTCGAGAAACTATATATGTTGGAGACTTGAAATTTTGCATACTTATAGCTGAACACGACAAATTATAAAATTTGAAAAAGTCTTATATATACCCCTCTGGACTCTAACTTGTGTATTTTAAGCATTTTTTTTTTTTTTTTAACTGAGCCCCTAATTAAGTTGGAGACTTGAAATTTTGCATACATATAGATGAATGAACACTTGCGATCACGCGACAAATCGTAAATATTTCAAAAAGTCTTATATTTACCCCTCTGGTCTCTAACTTGTGTATTTTAAGCAATTTCTCTAATTCAGCCCCTAATTAAGTTGGAACTTGAAATTTTGCATACTTATAGCAGAACACTTGCATTCACACGAAAACTCATAAATTTTTTAAAAGGTCATATTATTTACCCCTCCGGGCTCTAACTTGTGTATTTTAAGCAATTTTTTCAACCTCCCCCCTTTTTCACCCGGGGGGCACTTTTCTAACTTTTGCCGACACCCCTCACATGATATATCATTACACAGCCCTTTGTCCCTTTCATATTATGCACCATAGCCTTACATATTTTAGTTCCATTTTTTACCGCCAGGGGGCGCCTACCTATCTCGGGTGCTATGGGCCCGATCCCCTCGACTAATACATCTACCTATAGGTTGTAAAACGGAGTTCCGTTCGGATAGAGGTTTGTTTAGAATAGAGTGCGCCCCTTGGTTGCGAAATGTGGAATTAACAGATTTTGCAAAAGGATAAAGTGTTTTGAAAGGAATATTAAACGAAACCCTCTGTGCGATCTGTGATCACACTTACCCACTTTTTTATTATTATTACATACTTTCTTTTAACTTACAATTCTGTTTGTATGTGGCAGTCAAATTTTATTATTCATTTCTCACCCACGTCCTGTTGACATAGAGCTTTGAAATTTGGACTATACATGTATTCCTGAGGGCAATTTTTTAAAATTCGATCCTTAAGAGGGGCAAATTTAAAATTTTAAAAAATCACCCTATCTCAAAAACCAGTGGAAATAAAATCTTGAAACTTGACATGCCTATAGTATAAATAAAACAAGTTGGAAATTGCTCGTCAAACGTGGCAAATGAGGTGCGTTCGTACTATAACTAGTTTTATAATTATTTTTTGCACCCCATATTGTACTGAATGTATATTTTTTTTGCGCTTCATAAGTGCATAGTCTGTAACATCATTAAAATGCACTTACAATAATATTTTCCCCATTCCCCGTAATGTAACGGAAAACTTTTGACTGTCCCTGTAATTAAACTATACATTCAATTTTCATAAAATTTGAAATGGCTCGACAAAATTTTGCAGCAAATATATATTTAAATTTTCAGACCATTCGGAAGGCTGTAAAATCATTAAAATGCATTTGCTATAATTTTTTCCCATTGGCCGTAATGTAACGGAAAACTTTTGGGTGTCCCTGTAATTAAACTATACATCCGATTTTCATAAAATTGAAAATGGCTCGACAAAATTTTGCACCAATTATATATTAAAAATTTCAGATCATTCGGTCGGGTAGTTTTTGCTCTGTTATATGCGGACGGACAGACAGACGGACTGAACGACGACTATAGGTACTACGTATTTATATAATTACGAACGCACCTAATTAGTAAACATGTGTTTCGGAATTTTTCAAAATTCGACCTTTAAGGACGATAAAAGGAGACCTTTCCCTCAAGCGCCCTTCGTTTTCGAAAGACATAGCAAAAACACTACTTAAGGTTAAACTAACACTATTAATCTTAACACTACTTAAACTTAATGGTTATTCAATTATAGATTGCTTTCTTATGGATAAATCAGTATCAGCTTCAAGAATGAGTGTTTGCTGAAAAGTACTAATGGCAGGTTTACCGTAATAGTGCCAAAATTTCGTCAACTCTGGCGAAACATCGCCAAATTGGGCGTCTGAAATAATTTTCCATATATGAAGCCAACTGGGCGATAGCTGGCTAACTTGACGACATTCTTATTTAACCTTCTCACCACCGCGAACTGATATATCCGTTCACTAAGCTGTAGGTTTCACTGCAATGGAGCATAATTTAAATTAACATAATTATACAAATATAATCCAGTTTTAAAAAATAAGGTTATGATTTATACTGTCAAGACTTATATACATATACTTAATAAAAAAAATTACATCATATTGGGAAATACCTCTTTTTTTATCATTAAAAACAAAATTGCAAAGAAAACAACGTTACAATTTTGCCCTTTTGCTCGGCGGTCAGGGGGTTAAAGCTATTAATCCATATTTCTGCATTTTTGTGAATTTTAATAAAAGGATGTTTTTTTTTTCTTTTTTTTTAATTACATTGATAAATATTTAATATAGAGAGAGATTCAATTTGGAAAGAAACTTTTCATTAAAATATTTTACATTATTTTTGTTTTGCTAGCATTTGCTAGCTGTCTCACATTACACGGTTGTTTCTAATCAATCTTCGAACTTTTCAGGTTTGGCAAGGATGTCAAAATAGTCCACTTTCTGGGCGCTGTAAAACCCTGGATGCAATTTTACAATAGTGAGACTGGAAAAGTACAGCCCGACAGTCCACACTGCTACGAGCACCTGCAACTCTGGTGGGACACCTTCATGAAATTCGTGCAGCCCTATCTAACTGATGAATGTGTAAGTAATACAAATCATCGATTATTTTCCCTACCAAAAATTGAATTGTGGAGGCATCGGAATGTTCAGTCTTCAAGAAACTATTTTTTTCCCTTTGTATTTTCAAATGTCTTGACATTTCATAAATATTTTTTCGAAGCCGTTTTTAAAAATTATCACATATAGAGGCTATATTCATTCAGCCATTCTTGTCGCACGATGCACGAGCAAGCTGTACTTTTTTAAAAATCTCTAAACGTCATTTTCTCGAAACAGTGTTTTTGAGTCAATATCAGAAAATATCTATATTGCGGATGTGTTGACTTCTCTGTTTCTTTTTTTTGTTGTTGTTGTTTTGTTTTTAATGAAAACACATAATTTCCTAGTCTCTGGCCGATGCTTGTACAATTTTTAACAGAGCTGTTTTTAATTTATTTACCAAAAAGAAAAAAAGTAAAATTGTTGAAAACTGACATATTAAAAATTGCAATCATTCATTTTATTAAAAATGCAAAATTTTAAAAATCAGTCTATAAATGACTGAAGATACAATTGTATATATACTAGCATAGCTGCCAACTCTTACGCTTTTTTGTGCCAAAAAATTTTAATACAAATTTTTGTCTTATTTAATCGTCAGATTATGGCGATTAAAAAGGGTTAATTATTCTATTAAATTTTTGTGGTACAAAAAAAACGTAAGAGTTGGCAGCTGTGTACTAGGGGATCCGAAACGAGTTTCCCTGATTACAAAATATATGTGAAAACCATTTTATTTTAATTAAAAATCCTAATAGATTTTTTTAGATGGCCCACTAACAACACCAACAAGAATTTTTATATGAAAAATAATGCATTCAAATTAAGTTTTGAATTTTTTCGTAAGTGATACTTTCGTATTAGACACATGTCTGTAATTAATAGTCGAAGAGATAGGAAAATATTTCACTACTTACAGCAGCTTTTTTTTATTATTATTATGATAATTTCAGCGGATTTAGCGCATAATTTGATTACATGTCTATTGAATTTGTGTTTTATTTATATTTTATTATTTTATTTCATGATGATTTTTTTTAATGAAATATTAACCAGAAACAAATTCTGAACTATTTATGTTGTTTTAAATGCAAACGGGTAGTAATACGATAGCATGCGATCGAAATAGTTTTTTTTTAATCATGCTTGAAAACTATTTTAAAATCATTAATAAAATCAGTAAGCTGAAATACTGTTTTAAAAAAAATCGCATTTGATAGAACATTTTTTTTTTTCTTATTCGACTGCGCAAAAATTAATTGCGCGATGTTTAGAAGTTGAAAAAATTACAATAAAAGCGAAATTTATTGGTCATGTGTTACACAGACATATTTTTGCTTTATAATATAAATTTTAACGTGCTTTTTGCTTCATTGTTTTCAGGTGAAACCACTCAAAGTTCCTCTATCATACAACGCTACATGCTGCGGAAAAGCTAGTCCAAAAACCCTTTTTTTTCAGTAAAACTAAAAAAAATTTTTAAAGTTCCAAATATGTGTTGTTCTATGTTAAAGCTATATATTTTTATCTTATCCCTAAGTGTAACAAAAAAAGAAATAATAATAATCAAATATGTGTATTTTTTATGCCAAAAAACTTCCATGTCCTCATAATAAATAGTATATATATTTTTATAATTTTCGTGTCTTTCGTGTAAGGTTTAGCGAATCGAAAATTAAAGAGCTTTTGACTTGTTGTTCCTAAGATTAAAACATTGATTGATAAAGTTAGTCAAAATTACTATATTTGAGATATTTAAACGAAAATTTAGAATCTCTCGATATCTTGATTTGAATTATAATAACGAACCCGGTTGTTGGTATCATTGACTTCTATGATGATAATGTTAAGAATAATTTTTACAATGCTTTTGTCTTTTTACAATGCCGCTAATGATAACTAACTTCCCTTATAAAATTATCACCTAATATACACACTACCTTAAACATGAAGACATTTTAATTTTGGTGATATATCGCATTAGATATTTGCGATGTCCTGCTTCATGGCTTTTGCATGAGACTTGTAAACATAAAGCGTTGCAAAAATTAAATCTTTGAAATTTATATAAGGTACTTTCCGTTCAGTAGTCCGACCGAGCTTCATTTTAGTATAGGGCAAAGACGGCGAACCTATGGCACGCGTGCCACTTTTGGCACGCGGAAGAATATTTTTGGCACGGCACTGCTATGGCTCTAAATCAAAATACACAAAATTGTGACTGATCTTTTCTAAATTCGATTAAATGTAAATTGAAAAAAATTAAATCGTGGCATATTATATTCCAATCTAATTAATTATGGTCTCAAAAATTATTCGAACAAATACGATATTTGAAAACTATAGATAAGAATTGGTTATTAGACACTACTATCCGATGGTAAAGTTGTGGAAACTTAGAATTTATTTCAGAGCTTTTCAAAAAAACTGGCGTTTGCTATTTTAAGTTTTTGTTCCTATCTATTCTTTCAAGTCATTGTTTTCACAAATTAATAATATCAAAAGTGAAACTGAAAGCAGTTGTCAGATAAATCCGGTTCAGTTTGCATTACAATTAACTTGATATTAAGATGCAACAACAGAAATCAAATTACATCGCATTAAATTTTTTAGATTACTTTCAAAAATATATTAGTTTCCATAATTATTATATTGTAATACCTAGATGTATGTTACTCATATTTTTTAAATTTTAATAGATAATTTTAAGTAATTTTAACCATTATTTTTTAGTTGACACGCCATAGTCACGTAAAATATTTTATGATCGAATTTGGCACGCGGCAACAAAAAGGTTCGCCAACCCTGGTATAGGGTAAAATGTCCATATTTCGTTCCCTCTCCTAATTTCGCCCCCCTAACTTCTCCGCTTCTGCGAAAGTGCCTCCACTTATGACGCAAGGCACAGGGGCGGGAGGTAAAAGGTGTCAGTGTTGAAAATTTCGTTCGCCAAGACGCATACATAAATTAAAGGCGGCGAATTTTCTATTTTTAGAACACCTGAGTTCTTATTACGTCGTTTGTTGAACGATATTTACTATACTGTAAGTATTTATTTTTTATTCATTGCATGTATTTAACGTTGGTAAGATACTGACAGTAGTATTCAGTGAGTTTTAGGACGCTCAATTCATCTTACGGGAACTGAAGCTCCGTCATATTGGGAAGTAGCGTGGTCCCAACTTCATCCCCCTTGCAGTTCTTATTTTCGTCCCGGGGACGAAATTAGGAATGCTTTTTCATAATATTGTTTTCAATTTTTTCCTCATGTTTGGATGGCTAATGTTTCGTTATGTTATTCTTCCACTGATAATTAGTACATTTCTTTGTGCCTTAATTTAATGTAATTTAAATTACTTACTCATTTATAAATTTTTATTTAGTTAAAATTTAAGCCTCGGCGTATCGAATTTTTTAGGGGGACGAAATCGGGACCATTTTTTTTCTTTTGCATTTTTTAGATACTATTGAAAAAACAATTTTTCGCATTGTTAAAATTTTTTGTGCGATATTTGCCTATGTTTCTATGTGCGTAGGTAATTAGTCTATGTAAAATCCAAATTTGGTAGATCTTCACTGAAAATTACAACTTCCAAGGGCCTAAAACTGAGTAGGGGACGATAATAGGGCACCTTACCCAACAATAACGCGGAGGCCACACTATACAACATTTAGTATGTTCGACAAAGTCATTAGAGTTAAATTCTAAGAGTGAAGTTGATATGTTTTTGAAAGAGCCACTCAGTATATAGGAATGGTCTCCAAGAGTTGTCCCATAAATTCTTTTATAGACTAAGATTTGTTATCAAAAACCTCATTTACAAAATATTTACAAGATGAGGTGCCTATTAATACTTAATTTCTTCTACCAATCTATAACTAGTTGGATGTGCCAATCCCAAAACTTTCTTCTATCTTATACATCTTAATATTTCAAAACCTAGTTACACATGTTAATACTTCAATATTATTAGTTCAATACTATACCAACTTTGATTTTCATCTTAAATTTCTGCTCAAGTCAATTAAACGGAATAAGAACGAGTTAATCTATATCATGATATTTGTTAAAATTATTAATTTTTCCTTATTCTGTCGTTGTCAGCTGTTTGCGAATAGCCGGCATAGCAGGAAGCGAGTTCCCGCCGCTGCATGAGCCGCCGATGGACAATAGAACTACGAAAAATCAAGAAAAGTATACAAAAATCGCTAGCACGGAGCCCCTTTACCGCGCAATATTTCCAAATTCAAGGAGAACCTGTTGGCCAAAGCCAAAAACAAGCACAAACATTTTGGTTCAATTGTATGCATAATTTTATACGCTGTTCGATGGTACAATAATGAAAATGGCACAGAGATCGGAATTATAGCGCCCCCTTCTTTCGGAAATTTTTCAAGTTCAGGGAGGACTTGTTTGCCATAGCCAGAAACATGCACAAAAAATTTGGTTCAATTATATGGATAACTTCATACACTTTTCGATGGTACAATAATGAAAATGGTACAGACATCGCAATTATAGTGCCCCCTTCCGGCAGAATTTTTCCAAATTCAGGGAGGACCTTCGTGACATGACCAAAAATAAACACATAAAATTTGGTTCAATTCTATGCATAACTTCATACACTTTTCGGCGGTACAATATTCAAAATGGCACAAAAATTGTACAAAAATCGCTATTACAGCGCCCTCTACGAGCGATTTTTTTACAAATTAAGGGAGGACCTCCTTGCCATAGCCAAGAACTTAAAATTTTTTTTGGTTCAATTCTATGCATAACTTCATACACTTTTCGATGGTGCAATATTCAGAATCGCACAAAAATCGCTATTACAGCGCCCCCTAACGGCGAATGTTTTGCAAATTCATGGAGGACCTGCTTGCCATATCCAAAAACTTAAAATAAAAATTTGGTTTAATTCTATGCATAACTTCGTACACTTTTGGACGGTACAATATTCAAAATCGCACAAAAATCGCTATTACAGCACCCCCTATCGGCGATTTTTTTCCAAATTCAGGGAGGACCTGCTTGCCATAGCCAAAAATTTAAAATAAAAATTTGGTTTAATTCTATGCATAACTTCATACACTTTTGGACGGTACAATATTCAAAATCGCACAAAAATCGCTATTACAGCGCCCCCTACCGGCGAATTTTTTCCAAATTCCGGGAGGACCTGCTTGCCATAGCCAAAAACTTATAATAAAATTTTGGCTTAATTCTATACATAACTTCATACACTTTTTGATGGCGACAGACAGACGGACAGACGGACGGACGGACAGACGGACAGACGGACACACAGACAGACAGACATTTTCTATAAACATGTTTTTTGGAATCTCTGACCCCTAAAACATGCAAATCCGTCGAAAACCGGAAGTCAAAAAAAATTTCGATTACAATACTTTCTTCTATTGAAGATAGAAGAAAGTAAAAAACGTATGAACTAATGACCGGGATAGTTGCAATAAAATGTTACAAAATCTGTCTGATTTACAACATACGGTAAAACTTTTTTTAAATCTAAAAAATATTTTGTACTATGCATTTTAAAAGAGATTTTTGTCTTTCTTCAATCGGCGCAAAATTTTTCACCTGCTTTGAAAGGTGTCTAAAAGTGCTATTACACGAGGAGTCAAAGTTGCCGCTATTTTCGGGCGATACAGTGTTAACCAATGGCTTTAAAAGAGTTGCTCGAGAAACAACAAATTTTTTGTTGTTGTTGTTGTTGGAGCAATTTTGTCGCCTATGTGTACTTAAGTAAATGCCGAGCAGTGTTGTCCGGAAAAGCCAATCAAATGCCTCGAAAACTGACGAGGGAGCCTTGCCCGGAATCGGCAGTAAAATGCTTGGAAAACTGACGAATCGCGAGAACTTTTGTCGCTTTAAATTATCCCGTGTAATAGCGCTTTTAATGACTTTGAAAGCAGGAGTACAATCTTGCACCTGCTTTCAAAATGGTAGCATGTTTTATTTATGCCTGTAAAAGAAAGACAAAATTCTTTCGAAATACATACTGTATTACATATATTGCATATTTTTATGGAGTTTTAAGAAACTTTTACCTTATGTAATGATTGATAATCTTGGTCGAATGATTTTAACTGAGGGGTAATTCCATGGTAACTTACGTTACATTTAGAACAATTTACTTCAGTAATTTTAGTAATATAACACCAAAAATAGAATTCAAAATATAAAGTTGACATAATTTGTTAATTAAACCTATTCAAAGCTCAATTTAGATTAAATTTATCTAATTTTTGTGTTATTTATTGAACTCTGGCAGTTATATTTATTATGTGACTGACATTACTCAAAAAGGAACATAAGTTACCATAAAAATATAATTTTCATTCTCATTTTCTAGGTAATTTTCATTAAAATCGAGCTTTGGATAGGTTTAATTAACAAATCATGTCAACTTTACATTTGAATATTTTTTGGTATTATATTACTAAAATTACTGCAGTAAATTGCTCTAAATTTGACGTAAGTTACCATGGAATGACCCTGCGACTAGTGTAAATTTATCCTGGACTATCTGGTGTGTGTGTTTTTTTTTTCTGTGAAGTTTTGCAGAATTTTATAAAAGTGTGTAATAAGCATTTTATCTTTACAGAAGGGCTTAGCCGGAGAATTATCCAAGCTCCGTTTAGGTGGATCAGGTTCCGAATTTGCACAGAGCTCCGAAGCCCGACGATTCGCCTGGGAACGCGGACACATCGACTACATGGGAGTAGACGCTTATGCCAACATCCAAAAGAAACTAGAATCAGCTATAGCTGAGAAGAAGTAACATTCGACCCCACGCAAGGAAGTGGACATTAAAATTAAACTGCCATATTTATATTCTCGTCATCGGTTTTCCGGGGGGAAATTTTCATTGTTTTTTAGTGCCAACTGTTGCTATGAAGCTAGTTCATTATTGAAAAGCTCTCATAGATACTTTCTTCAATGTAAATGCTAGACATAAATGGGAGCTCTAGGTTAAAATCTTCTGTTGTGATTTTAGACTACTTCTTAAGTTCCTTATGCACAATTTTTAAATTCTCTTAACTGGTTTTGTGTTTGTATAAATTTTGAGCCTACATTTGACAGAGTATTAACTAACAAATATTTTTTATATTTTTCTTATGTTTGGGAGAAATATATTTAAAGCTAGGTTTGAAACAGAACGCCATTATCGTATCTGTTCATGTGTTTAGAATTTCTAATGATTTTTTAGCATTATTCTAATACAGAAAACATTTTTCGTGTATTTAAATACAAATAAATAAAAAAAAATCTTATTACTTGAAAAATGAAATGATTTACTCGCGGTGAGAAGTATGCCATCCCTTTAACAATCGCGGTTTTCGTTTTAAATTCTTCCTTGAGAATATTTTTTGTGCAGAGATTTTTTTTATATCCTTAAGACCAATTACAAATTTTTAAGCACATGAAGTTAATTAAATTCTTAAAATTCCCTGATAAATTATGAGTATACATATCAAGCACACTTAATCGTGATAAATTAAGTGCATTGGTACTTACTAAAATCATATCAAATCATTAAAAAAAAACTGAAGTAACGTTGAGCATTTGGTTTTTTCCAATGCTAACATACGGACAAACATTCCTCAGCAACTTTCGGGTAATTATGTGAAATATTTTCCCAACGATTTTTTGTTCATTTTAAACATTGTCGCTGAAAGCGAAAATTTCTTCCTTTGGAGACTGAAGTCGTCCTAACTTCAACTGTTTTAAACAATTGATATGAGTGCAATGATACCATGGTACGTTCGAAGCAGATTTCTATGGCTGCAATACAACGTCAGCAGACGTTGCCTAAACGTCCCCGGATAGTTGCTGAGGAAAAATATATTTTAATGTATTCCTATCTAGATAAGGCGTGTTGCAAAAGTAATGGGACTGCATCTGGAAGAGTTGTACACAAGAAGTTGTTCACAAATCCATTTTGTCTCCTTCGTAATAGAATTGTTGGGAAATGTGTAACCATCGTAAATATATCTGCCAGCCAGTACGGGCAGCTCTGTTGGATATCATAAGGGGCGATTTCCAACACCTTTACGATAGTATGTAAAACTTCCACATAAGCTATTCCAGGATAGACGAAGTGGATTTGTGATCATCACCTAGTATAATACATCTGTTCCAGGGATAGCCGTATGACATTTCTAACAGGCTCGATATCTATAAATCCCTTCCGTAATATCTGTGTTAATTTACTGAGATTATTGATTTTTGACGTTGTGAAAAGTGTAATGTGCGTAGTTAAGACCCCAAATAGGGTGTGTTTCATGCTTTTGCAATTATTTGGATGGACAATCTAATCTGTTCATATGCATTAACCAGGGGCCAAGTCATTCCAGCTGCTGAAAGGATTGCCACTTATGTTGTGGCTCAAGAATGGCTGTTATATTTGTGGAGTCATTTAATATCGTTTCAGCGTCTGACTAGATCCTAATAATTAGGACCTTTTTGTGCCTTAATTCAGATAGAATGTAAGTTTATTATATGGATAAGAAAATCTCAGAATCAAAAGCTCTAAATTAGTTAAAAACTTAAACTTATTAATTAAAACTGTCAAATTTCTGCAGCAAATGTTCTTTTTACATAAAATTTGTAATCATTCGTCAAGTGCCATTTTTTAAAACAAAAATTTAGATATAAAATTTTATATATTGAATTAACACACTCTTTAATGTATATGTCCATTTATATTTACCATTTTCTTTTTAATAAAGGACTTTTAGAAATTCAACAATTATTATTTGTCTTGTAAAAAGTATTATTGTATTATACACTTAACAATTATTGTTGAAAGCATAGAGATTCCAAATGGTTGCACATTTTGTAGTTGTCTTTTTAAGATTCTGTTTATAAATATTTAAAAATGAATTGTCTAAGAATGATATTTTAGGATTCTCTATATTAGTGCCAAAATTTATCCTTCATAAAATTCTTCCACGAGTTATTTGATGTGCTTATTTTTTGCATTAACAGCTGCAGTTACATTGCTTACAAAATGCTTTTGTTTTATATTTAATATTGCCAAACTTTTGTATGAAATTCTAGGCAGCTGAATGAGAAGTTTCTAGTTTTTGTACACGAATGAGAATGTTCTTGTAGCGCAGCTTTTGTTACTTCTGTTCAATGTTTGCTTCAACACATGACTGTCATTTTATTACTTATTTAACACTATCCCATGAAAATGTAAGATTGAAATAAATGATCTATTTTATATTTATATTGTGTGCCGTTTCTTTATTCCGTTGAATTATTACTAGATTTATGTATTCTAAATAACTACAAACAGAAGTTCATGAATACGAAAAATAGGATTAGGACATATGTCATATGGCAACTATATACTTTTTTCTGCCGACATGTGGTTGTGGCACGGAAGTTTTAAGTATACAAACTGAAAGAGGAGGTAGTGTGAGGAATTAAATCCGTTATTGTTTCAACTCGTACACACTTGTATGCATTACAGGGAGTATTTTGTAATTTATCGCCTGTGGCGGGCTAATAGAAAAAAAAAGCCTTAAAATTAATGTATTAATTTATAATTATATTCTAAAATATTAAAATGTTGTACAAAATTCCATCTTTACATTCAAAAACCAGTCTGGGTTAAATAAAATGTAATAATCTAGAGGTAACCCTAATACAAATATGCCTCTGGATTGTGCCTAAGCCTAAAGTAAGCATAGGTATTATATTTCCAGAGATATCATCTAAAATGTAGCACAAAAATATCCCCCCCCCCATCTATTTACGAATCTGCTGAAACTAAAATTATGAAAAACTTAGAGGAAGTAGACGTTAATTTAAACCTTGCAGGAAAATTATAGCGATTACCCTAAGGTCACATATGTTTTGAGAAAAGCGCATTTTTCCGTTACACACAAATTTCGATTTGCGGTCATTCAGCAAAGGTGTTGAGGAGCGCTGGAGGTACCCTATCGTAAAGGAAGTATAAAAGCATTGTTGATAATTATTTTTGAAAAAAAATCGTCTGTAATTACTCGAGATATTTACCCTTAAAGACACGGACGGTTTGGAAATACATAATGACAGGGGCGGCGTACTCTATGTACCACCGACTTTTAAAGCCTAGATGACAACTTTTAATGATACATTTGTGTAATACAATGTCCAGTAGCAGTATAGAAGCAATAAACGTCAAATTGTTAAAAACAGACTAATTTAATTAGAATTAATCGCACAAAAACTATGGGATTCGTGACTAGTTTGCATTGAGTATATCTCTCAGTACGCCTCCCGTGTCTTTAAAAGTTAAGTAAAAACCTATCTGGAAAAACGCTGCACGAACCTAGGCGGCGTTGCTACTTTGCAACCTCCTTTCGAAGCGCGCTTAGAAAAATGCCAAGTTTAAACTTTGAACAAGAGTTTTGTTTTAGATACACTACAAGGTGTCCGGTCTCAACGGCGTCCAATAATTCCTAAACCGTTAGTCATAGACATATATTTCCAATTACAAAAATGTTTAAAATCAGGTAAAGAAATATTTTAAAAGCGATTTGGGTCAATAAAAACATTTCTTAAAAAATTACGAAATTTAAATTTTTATTCGGTCCCTCGGTCCTATAAATTATATTTAGTAAAATTTTCCTTTTACACTGACAAGTAATACACAAAAAGTACCGTTATTCTACGATTAAAATTGACCAAGTAATAGCTGTTTAACGTTGGAGCATATTTTTTGCTGCAAATTGGGGGTCATTCACAAATTTAGTCGAAATATAATTTCGTCAGATATAGTAAAAAAATGGTTGAGTAAAATTAACATTGCAATATAAATTTTAAATCTTTAATCATTCTGACATATTAATGCAAAATATACAATTTGTAATAAACATTTAAGAAGAAACAAAAAACAGAATTTTTGTTAAATAAAATGATGCTAAATTAACAACCTCAATTCTTTACAAAATGATACGTGTTTTAAAATATTAGATTACACTAGCCTGCAAAAGTTGGGTTATGTCATGTTTTTTAGCTTTTGATAATTGATTCTTCTGTATTCTGTACCGCTGAATCTGAATTTGACCTTCATTTTTAACCATCACATCAGGATTTTTCGCAAATTTCAAAGTTAAAAAGTTCAAAGTTAAAATTGAATCTCCTCCCTCATCTCATCGGACCACTCAGCTATTTAGCTGTAAGAATCCCAGGATAAGCAAAAATATAGAACAAATTATTGAATAAAATAAAACAAAAGAAATTTTACATATGTTTTATAGTATGAGATTTTCGCTATATTTTACTTACACATTTACGATTTGCAAAAAAAATTTTAACGTGATGGTTAAAAATGAAGGTCATTTTCAGATTCAGCGCTAAAAAGTACGTAAAAATCAATTATCAAAAGTTAAAAACACAACCATCTCCTCTACTTTATAGTATCCGATTTTTGTTATTCTTTAAATTTGACAATTTATGATTTGCGAAATATCCTGACATGATTGTTAAAAATTAATGTAATTTTCGGATTCAGTGCTAAAAAATACATAAAAGTTTTAAAAAAAAACCAACAATCGCTGTCTTGTATTATCTAATCTAAAACTTTTTCTTAAACTTCTTGGCGGTAATCTATCCGAAATTTTTTGTTATCCTGTAAAATAAGTATAAATAGTAACCACCGAAAATCATAATATTAGATTGTTATTGGATTTGCGCCAGTATGTAAAATGTAATCTCGATCGGATATTTAAAAGTGAGTTAAAGTTCGAGTACAAATTTTGAACTGCAAAAACATACATACGATCGTTGAAGTAACATAAAAACTTATAAAAATACATAATTTTTGTTAAAAGAAATCATAAAAGAAAGTCTCAAATCCTGACAAAATAAAATATGTTATTTTAACCAATCTGAAACTTAATAAATGTCAACTTAATCGTAGAACTTGTACGATTTTTTTCAAAGCGCAGATACACATGAAATAAGATCTTCGAATACTTTAAGCACTTGGTATGTGACCCCTCAAAGCTAAGCCGAACTCATTTGTTTTCAGAGCAGAAAAGCGGCATAAGTCATGCATTTTTAAAGTTTCATAATTAACATTATAATTATGTGCTCAATTTTAGTGATATATGAATGGGACTTTTTTTTTCTTATTTGTCAGTGTAATAGGAAAATTTTACTAAATATAACTTATAAGACCGGGGGACCGTATAAAAATTTCAATATCGTAATTTTTTAAGAAATGTTTTTATTGACCCAAATCGCTTTTAAAATATTTCTTTACCTGAATTAAAACATTTTTGTAATTGGAACTATATGTCTATGACTAACAGTTTAGGAATTAGCCATTGGACACCGTTGAGACCGGACACCCTGTATAAAAAGAAAAGATTATTACGAGGCTGAATTTAGTTTTATGAAATACCAAATGAAGTTTCAATATGCACTACTTTTATTGCCAGTGCCGAATTAAGTTCATCATAAACAGATTAGAATAACATTTAAATAAGAGGTATACAGAATAGCAATATTTGATATTATTTAGGCTTTAAACCTCTTTGAACTTTTACGGTATATCAATTCATACTTTTCTAGAATATATACAGCTTATATCAAACGCTACGTTTTATAATTTTTTACGAAGTCTTATTTTTCTTTTTGTAACGATTTTTTTAATAATACAGTTCATATATTTATTGTACGGAACCCTCTGAGCGCGAGTAATACTCGTACTTGACCGTTTATTTAACTTGTATTTTTAGTACAAGTTGTATATTTTCTTTAAT